>WEDG01011380.1:0-87406 GCA_017591395.1 Schistocephalus solidus
TACATTTTCAAATGTTTTTGGATAGCGTCGTTATTTTTATATATAATTTAATGATTTAAAAAAATTGCTTTTAAGCTAATTTTCAAAATTAATTTTTTTATCTCTACCTGTTAGCAGTATATTTGTTTGCCATTTTAACCATCATTTATTCTCTACGTAATTCGAATTCGCAACGAGCCGCACGCCTAGTTTTTATATAGCTTTATGAAACGAATAGCACTAGCTGTTTCATAAAGCTAGATCAAACATAATCAAAACTATATTATAAAATACAAATATGAAGACTATAAGACTGAATTGAAAGCTTCTTATCGTTGAATTCTTCTTGCTCCTAATCCCTTTTCACCTTGATTAGCAATCAGTTCAAATAAGTCTATTTAGTCGGCAGACTCTGTAGCGGCCGAGGACATCGAGGTTGTCACACACACGGGCGAGTAACGCACCTGTAGTCGTTATTAGACGATGCGCGTATTGAACAGGGTCTCTAAGCACCATGCCAATCACTCAAACGCAACAGTCATTATAAGGAACGACCGAAATGTCGGAAATGGATTCTACTTATAAGAAGGATATAAAGGTATGAAAGGACACGATATAAAATAAGGTAGGGAGCATAACATGAAGCGATGTCCCTATTGGAATGGGGGAATTCTGTTGTGTCCGTTGGATAACCGGTGTGGAGTGCAACGCTGTGGGCAACTGCAGGGTCGGGATGAGGGGATGCTGACATTGAGCGGAGGATAACGAGTCGATAAGCTGTGACGGTAATCGCGGGGACGGGGGTCAGTGTTCGAGAGTTTAAGGGGGCACCGGCATCTTTACCAACATTCTATCACTCCATTCCCATCCGGGGTCCACGCGAAAAGTGCATCCAGTCCATTTAAACAATTCTGTCGGAACTGTGGTTCGTTACAACTCCACACCAGAATCGACTGCTCTCGCATCTGATTGGAAGTGCCTATCCCTTCGAATCAACTGCTGATGTTTCTACCTCAGTGAAATGAATACTCTCGAACGTCAATAACAGACTAATCACGACCCTAACCATTCTTACCCTGATACATTGATCTTCATTCTGTATAGCTGTTTTAGTTTCAAATTTTGCTATTTCCAAACCTTTGGAAAACAGGTTTTTTTACTTAAAAAACTCGTCATTTCGAACACTTCTATGTAAGCAAACAAACAAAACAAAGCTAAAGTGGTTAATGAAAAGAAGAGTTTTTTTAGTTTTTTCCCGTGTTCGTAGGATAAAACCGTGTTGTGCCAAATCAATAAACCTATTTAACACTATCGAAGGCCTTCAAAAACGCAGTTTATAGTTCTCTTCATACCCACGACTCGACTCAGCGGACACTAACAATTATTTCAGCAATCATCCAAAGAGCAGCATTAATTTCAGCAAAATTACTTAAATTGTGAGGATATATATCCTCAATAAGCTTGCAGAGATTAGTCGTTCATAGATTTTTGTCTGATCAAGATCAGTCAATGACCAGTCTCATATTATCAAACACAATATAATGACTGGTTGGTAGCATTGGCATATTCTTGCAGTTGAACGGTTCATGCGCATAGCCCGTTTCTATCTATTTTAGAGATCAATTCAACTAAGCTCAACTAGCCACCGATCCGCACACCAGTGGAGCGTCCGAAGATGTCAAGGATAGCGCAAACTGTGGAGTATATAACTAGGACCAAGTTTAGCCACATCACATTGGCAGAATCATTAAGAAATTAATCAGCCACACATGTTGATAGGAGAGAATGATCAGTTACATACCAGTGGGGAGTGCAGTGCTGTTAGCTAATGCGTGTGAGGGTCGTGGAGCTGTTGACGGTCAGTGTCTGCGAAACGGTACGATAGTGGCAACGTGGGGAGATGTCAGCGATAGGGAGGGAAGGAGCACCGACCATTTTAAAAGAACATCGATTACACCATTCCCATCTGGGATCCGCGCAAAACGTTTCCCAGTCAACTGCAGTCAATTCAAACAATTATGTTGGAACTGTGGTCCATTACACCAGAACTATGCACTTGGAGGCACTCGCATCTGATTGGACGCAATGAACAATCGAATAGACTGCGATCGACTCTATCTCTGTCGAATAAGCACTCGGAAATCCATAAGAGACAGACTATTCTTGACTCACAAATTCTTAACAGGAAACGTTAATTTTAACGCTGTAAAGTTATTTATTTTCATATTTTGCAATTACTGTGTCTGTGAAGATAGTTTTTTTCTTAAAACAAACACCCATTTTCGCACATTGTTAACCAAGCCTAAAACCAAAACAAAGCTATAGTGGCAGCAGAAACAAGGAGTTCGTTTTAGGTGTTTTCCTGTGTTCTCCAAAGATTGACGGTGCCCAAGAGTTGCTATATCAATAAACCTATTTTTAAAGGAATTCGTATTTTGATGCTAAATAAGCGAGCGTTTAGACGTTAAGCAAAGGAATTTATTAGGACAAAACCACCTATCTCTTTGTGTTAAATAATAAATAACTAAAGGGTCACGTCTAGAGTTAATGCAGAACAGGAACCAAAGAACAGTTGCAAGCCTTGTTAACCATAAATCTTAACGTTTACAGACTGACATCTCTCAGTATACGAGCTTCTTCATGCAGCACTTAAGAAGAGTCTTCAAGTAAAACCTCTGAACATTTTCGATATTTTTTCGGGTGCAGTTATTGATTAGACCAAAGAAAAGATGGCAATATTCGAGAACAGGATGAAAAATCACTTAATAAAGTCTTAGTTTCAATTCTGGAAGGAAACATTTGGGCCGTAAGAACCCGCATATCTGTGCAACCTTTACAGTAACATAGACTAAATGAGACGATAAAGAAGGCTTATTTATATTTATTTATTTATTTTCTTTATTTATTTATATTTGTATATATAAATTAGGCCTATGTCGTTTATAGTGTGAAATTTAAAAGTGGTTTTTTTAGGACTCCAGAGCCAGGAATCTTGACAGGGCTGAAACAAACGAAACTGCACTCGGCCCAAGAGAACTCTATCTAGCAGGTTGAACTGCATTTCAAAAAGCCTAATAGATCAGATGTACGTTTCTCACCGCAAGTATTTGCGGTGTATTTAAAATACGAATAATTAAACTTAGGGTCATCGGCATAAATAAAAGTTTGCGAATATGAGACTGCTGTCTATATCATTGGTGGAAAGAAGGAAGAGCGACGGACCCAGAACCCTACCTTGGAGTATGCCACTCGTGATCAAGTGAAGCGTCGAGTAGCTGTAATAAAATACGACTTTCTGGTAGCGGTTATATCAGTGGGGCTCGATGAAACCGAGTAATCGAGGCCGCATTCCGACGGCTTCCTATTTGACCAAAAGACGTGCATATGACTCTTTGGCGAAGGCTTTACTAAGATAAAAGTAGATAAGCACCACTGACTTTGGTTCATTATGAAGAGAACTGATAAGCTTAAGAAAAGCTATGTCATACATTTCGTATGCCTATTAGGCAAAAATCAATGTTGTGCAGATTGCAACTGCTGATTAGCTAGAAAAATAAATTGTTTATAATTAGTGAATCGTTTTGTTAGGTACCCATAAGGATACCGTAATGGTTAAGCGGGCGAAGATTTCGAGGTTGGCAAACACACGGGTGACTAATGCACCTGTAGTCGTTTTTAGTTGATGCGAGAACTGAACAGGGTCGCTGAGCACCATGCCAATCACGCAAATGCAACGGTCATTAGAAGAAACTGCAAAAATTTAGGAAATGGGTTCTACTAATAATAAGGATATAAATTTATGAAGGGTACAAAAAAATAAGGAAGAAAGCGTAACATGCAGACATGTCACATATGGATTGGGAGGAATCCTCTCATTTCCTTTGAATAACCGGTTGTAAGTGCAGTGCTGTGGGCAACTGCAGGATTGGGACGAAGAGATGCTGACATTAAGAGGGAGACATGATACAATAGGCGATGATGGTAGCAGCGGGGACGGGGGTCAGCCTTTGATCAGAAAGGGGGCACCAGCATCTTCACCAAAATTCGATCAATCCGACCCCATCCCGGACTCCCGCCAAAAGGGAGTTTTCAATCCACTTAAACAACCTATTAGTTTCTTGGTCCATTACAGATGTAAATAAAACTGAAAATAAATTTTTGAATAAATTTTAGAACGAGTAGCGCTCACTTTACGGTGTTCAGTTTGTGTTGATAAAATTGGACGTCTACCTTGAAAATCGGTTAGGTAAAAATTGAAAAACTCCTTGAAGTTTGGTTGAAAAAGACAACACGAGTGTGGATTTGCTGAGCATCAAAGGAGAAAAAACACTGTCGCTCTTGAGAAGGTTGATATGTGAATGTGTGTGGAACAGGACCACCCTGCAGGCCAGAGTATAAATAAATAAATAAATGAAAGTTTTATATTTAAAGCACCCGGAGGGCACTATCTAGCACTAGGGTACAATAATCTCAATGTGCACATTGATGTTCTGTGTGAGTGCCCAAATATAGAACATAATTTACAAGTTATAAATAGTGTTGTGGGTGGCATGCAGTGTTTTTACATCCGCCGACGATTTGTGCTTTTATAAAAAGCAATGCAAATAGATACCCTTATCAAAGACAGTCAAAATGAGCAAGATATAAATTTCAGAAAGCAATGAACTATCAGAAAGACAAAATTTACTAAAAGCTTCTCAGAAATCTACAGCTTCTGTGTGTGACTTAGGGTATATCAGAGCAAGAAAGAGCCTACACAGGAAGAAAATAATGATGCTGCATATTGGCGAAGCCGCTAAAAAATGTGTAAGTGATTAACAGTTAAGTAAACAGCATTTCGCCATAAAAATTCAGTTGACATTTTATGTGAGCGAATGAGATAGTCGATTCAAATAGGGAACTTCATTTATGTTTGAAAATCAATGCGTGGGCCTTGACCTTGACCTTGTCGGCCAAGAGGACACTATAAAAACAAAATGTCTCCACTTTTAAAATATTCTTGTAACGGTAGCACCGAGGCAATGACACCCTCAATGTTCGACGATAATTTAAAATAATAATTATCAGCATTACAAGTGCAATTGTGAGTTTCAGAAAGAATTTGAGAAGAAATGAATGCAATCGCTCTAACAAGGATGGTATTCGTCTGATATTTTTGATTCACGCTCAAATCCATCACCAGTAACAGCATCCGATAAGGGTATTTCAAGCACAGGGAGTTGCAGTCGCTATGCTATCGTGTCGGATGTTGGTGTAATGAATGCTCAGCTATCTGGCTCACTGACACTGGCGATGGAATCAGTGTGCGTCTGTGCGCTCCCTGAGGGAAAATTACTTTGTCCAAACTACGTCTTAGCATCGAACATGGGGTCTGGAGGTCATCGCACTTGTTAACAGACTGGGAGTCCGTGAAACATGATGCAAGCTGTTCACGGCTCACGTGATTTTTACTTCTCGCGGGAAGTTTAACCCAGTTTTGAACTTACATGTGGCCGGATCTCATCGAAGGAGCCGCGACTTGAGTGTTGGCGTCATTTCTTCGCACTGCTGTCGCTTGCTCGGAAATTCGCGCCCGGAATAGTCTTTTGGTTAATCTGATGCATTTGTTTTGTCTTCAATTCTTACGCCCGCTTGCCAAGGTGGCCAGTGAGAATAAACAATTGGAATGAAGGGAACAGTCCCGATTCCCACCGTCTTTATGTTTATAATATATTTCCTCGGTCTCGTTAGTTCGCAAGGAAAGCCGTTTTAGATCATCGAGTTTGCAGTTGTATGACAAGAACTTAAGAAAGTTTAAAAATTTCTTTGGCCAAATTTGAACCCTCTCCGGCAGTTTGTACTCAATATCGGCCATGGGTGGGGGAAATTTTGTTGTTTTGTATGTCCATTCATGGATATTAGAAGTAAAGAATAAAGGGCATAGTTGTACATAGGTATGTTTACGTAATTATGGTATTCCTGGCATATTTAAGTGTTTTTTTGATTTATTATCTGATTTTCCGATGCAGGTACCAGCAGATCCCTTGTAGTCTGAATTCTGCTTTAAAAACTGTCTTGGAATCTGTCCTATATGATTCCAAAATGTACACTAAAATCTATAAGGAATTCCTGTTTTTTACGTTTTAAATTTACCTGGGTTACGGTCTTTTTAAATATATTAAGTGAGGCATTCCATATAGTTACAAACCTTATGGAATAGAGGTTTGATCTCTGTGCATTTCTGAATTTGGGAATTCCTACGGTGTCGTCGTTATCTCTAGTATTTTGGGGGGTGGGCTGTGATTTGTTTATATATTCATGTTGAGTTTATTCTGGTCATGTGCGACTTGGGACAGAAATTTGAGACAATTATGGAGTCTCCTGATCCACAGAGGGCTAAGACTATAATTTTTGTAAATTTCTGTATATGCGTTTGGAGGTTATCGTACTTAGACAAAGATCTATAAACGCGCCACTGAATGCCTTCGAGTTTCTTTCGGCCATCTGACGACATGATAACACAAAAATTGAGCAGTAATCAAGGAGAAAATACACGTAGTGTTATAAAATTCAGTTGTAAGAGCACTTAAAGGGAAATTTCTACAGATAAATCCACGTAAGTGTGAAAGCTGTTTGCCTTGGGTGGATAAGTGAAGTTTATTTGTAAAACTCACTCCTAAAGACCTCTATTGGTGTTGATTCTTCTATTTCCCACTCATCAAAAGTGATGGAGGGAAGTTTTTGTTAACCAACGTCATAGGATGTCATTTATCATTAAGTACTTCGATCTTTAAGATTTTCGAGACCCGAACCGATTTTGGGTAATCGATGTTCGTTCTATGCCTAAACGAGTATAAAACAGCCTGCATATATAAAGGTTTTGACTGAGGTCGATGAGGTTGAGAGGTAGTAGATATATATGAGAAATATAATGGGGCCTAATATGTTGCCCTGGAATACTGCACAAGTAATAAGAGGTGGTTCTGAGACGACACTTCGAGTCTGACCTACTTGATACTGGTGATGTAAGTAGTCTATGAGAAATTTCTAGCAGCAAGAAGACCGATGTTAATCGAGTCTTTGCACTGAAACAAACAGTCTACATACATTAATTGGTTCAAATTATTGAAATAATTGATTGAATCATCCGTCCAGTTGCCTTCAATACACTCAAAGTTTGATCAGGAGAGTTCTCCAAATCGAGAACTATACTAAATCTGGGCCTTCACAACCTACCAGTCCAATCCATTCTCTAACGGCTCTCCAGGGTTTTTGAGGACTTTTATTCGACTAGGACAGCTCTCCAAATAAAGCAACCTACCGGAAATCTTGGCTTGGCCTTCACAACCTACCAGTCCAATCCAGACTCTAACTGATCGTCAGGCTTTCTGAGGAGTATCTACAAAACAGGCTGAGTCGTTTATGCTCCATATTCTGTCCAACTGATTGTGAAATTTATTTCGAGTAACTCGTTTTAACACATACTTTAAACAACTTCCACTAGCAGACGTAGTTAAGAACGTTCGAGGGATTTCATTAATTTGCAAAAAAGACGGAGGAGATCATTTATATACTGCTAGTTTAAAACCGCTGGTAGTGTAAACCTTCACCTAGCCACCCGTTAATTCTTAAGTCACCACACAAGAATTCAAAAAGTCATGCCGCAAGCCGGAATTAAACCCGCGAACACCAGCGCGATGGCCACGCTCACTAACTACACGACCACCTCATCACGGCTGTGGGTGCTCTCTCGAGTTAATATGCACGCTATTGACGACACTGCCATTTGTGGAGGCTATCAGAAACTGTCCATCAAGCTAAACAAGCTCGAGGATGAGATAAGACAAATAAAATCTGCGCTAAAAGGCACCTCCAAAGCAGTAGATGCCACTCAGAAGTCCGCTGAGCGACATATCAGGAGTAAACCCATTGATACACATTCAAAGGATATCCCAACAACAACTTCGACAGCTTCTACGGCTACCGAACAACAAGTACCAATGGCGCAGGACAAACACAGTCCGCCTAAAACAAAAAAACGTCCAAAACGCAAAACTGACACCAAGAAGGAAAAAGCCAATGGATAACCAACTTCGAGAGATTCCTCAAAAAAGCGCGAACACGGGGCTTTGACCATTGCCTTGTCAACTACAGGAAATAATGAGATTCTCACACCAAGCACAAGCAGTGAAATTGATTCCCCTACCGAAACTACCACCTGCGATTCAAAATCGTTGAACCCGTGGAATTCGCCGAAACCCAAAAAACCGGATCAAAGCCAACACATAGCCAATCAGCATCCCCTCCATCGTCACCAGTGCGCAACCTAAAACTTTCCCACCGGGTAGTGGAAGACAGCGTCGTAGGTACAACAAAATGCCACGGAGAGAAAAAAAGTTTCAGAATACAGGGACTACCTGAATCCACAGCTACCACTCCCGTAGACCGATATTCTGAAGACATGAACCGCTTTCATGAACTCCTGAACAATATGCTGGAACCTAATACGTCGATTGAACTGGAAAAAGCCTTCCGCCTAGGTAAACGGCCCGAAAGCCAATCTGAATCAACATGCCCTAGGCCTCTGAAAGTTATCTTGACCAGTAGCCAGGAAGCCAGTCTCATTCTGTCTAGGCGCTTTAAGTTAAAAAACCCTGGAGTTTTTTTCAACAGGACTTCTTACCTGCGGAGCGGAACAAAAGCCATCAAATTGTCATTGAACTAAGACGGTGCCTCAGCGAGGGCGAAACAAATTTGGTTATTTACACTAACCAAGTGATCCATCGTCCATTGTTCTCCCGACGGAGAGGCCCGTTCAGGATTACCACGCAGTTGGCTCAGTAAACAGGGGCTCTCGCCCGACTGTTAGCACATCCCGAGCAAACCGCAAACTAACATTCCTGTACACCAATGCACAGAGTATATTATCGAAGCTCGACAAGCTTAAGATTCATGTCTGCGATCTATCTCAAGATATAATTTCCGTAACAGAAACTTGGTTGTCCCAACACGTGGACGACCGGGAGGTAACTAGGGCTGGCTACCAACATTTTAGAAAAGACAGGAAAGAGCGTCAAGGAGGTGGTGTACCCACATACGTCAAAAGCGAACTTACAGTTTTAGACAAAAGTTATTAACTCGCGTCTACTTCCGAGATGATATGGCTATCCGTAAAATTGCCAGGTACATCAAGTCTAGATGTCCTGAGAGTTTACAGTCCACCGAGAAGAGACCCCATAGCCGATGCTTACCTGCTATAGGAGCTTGAAAAGATTGCTACACGGTTGGATATCCTGATCATGGGTGACTTCAATGCACCTCACATCGACTGGAGCTCAACCTACGCACAAAGTTCTGACCTAGCCTTTGACGGTTGTCTTCTGAGCACGACGCTAAAGCTCTTTCTCACACAGCACGTCACTTTTCCAACAAGGGTGTGCGAAAGAAAACAGGCCAATTGCCTAGGCCTAGTTCTCACGAAGTTGCACGACAGCATCGACAAAGTGTCATGTCTACCGCCGCTAGGTAAAAGTGACCACGTGGTACTGCTATGGGAGTACTCACTATTTCTATACCAGCTAGACCCACAACAATCAGATGGAATATATGGCAAGGCGATTTCGGTGGAATGAGGGCCGAACTCATGCGCACTCAGTGGGAACCTTTATTATTTGGAAACATAACCGAGGACTGGGAAACGTTCCGGAACATACTGCACAGGCTCATGGAAAATCACTGTCCAATTTTGAGAAAAAGGTAAACGAACAGAATGCGATGGCTTACGCATGCCTTAAAACTTGAAGTTAACAAAAAGCGGAGATTGTGGAAAAAATCGCTTACGGACGGAACTCCTGCATCTCTAAATGCGTACAAAATGCAGAGAAATCGGGTCAAGGGCCTTATTGTTAGAACAAGACAGGCTTTCAAAGTGGACCTGCTGAACCTTGCCACAGTGAACCCGAAACTGTTTTACGGTTACCTCAGGCGGAATACTGGAAACAAGGATCCGATACCCTAGCTGAGAACCGCCAAGGGCATAGACCTTACTGAAGACGGTGCGAAGGCTGATCATCTTTCGGAATTTTTCTAGTCTGTTTTCACAAAGGAAACGAGTTACGATTACCCTACCAATGGCTTCGAAGTGGATACAATAGTTGAGACTGTTCATTTCACCGAGACTACTGCCCAAAAGGAACTTTTGGGGTAAAAGGAATCTAAGTCTCCGGGTCCCGGTGAAGTACCTGCCAAGCTGTTGAAACAGTTAGCAAGAGAGTTGGCAAACCACTCTCTTCGCTTTTCCAAGCATCCTTCCAGACCGGAAGTCTACCAGCCGAATGAAAATCCGCATGGATAACGCCGCTTTATTAGGGTGGAAGCCGGGTCGACCGGTCAGCCTAACTTCAATTTGCTGCAAAATAATGGAAAAAATAATTAAGCAACAGCTAATGCAGTTCCTAGAACATAAAATCTGCCATCCGAGGTCCAGCATGGTTTCCGTAGAGGTAGATCCTGCGTCACAAATTTGCTCTACTGTTTAGAACGTTGGACTGAAGCGGTCGATAGAGGAAAAACGGTGCAAACAGTCTATATCGACTTCAACTAGGCTTTTGATAGCGTGCCGCACCACCGCCTTCTTTATAAACTCAACCGCATAGGCGTAAGAGGTAGACTTCTGACATGGATAGAAAACTTCTTAACTGGCTGCTCACAAACCGTCCATATCAGTGACAAACTTTCGAACAAGGTTGAGGTTGACAGTGGTGTTCCCAAAGGCTCTGTTCTCGGTCCTATTTTGCTCATTGTCTACATCAATGATTGTGCCAACGAACTGGACTTCGATATTGCCATGTTTGCCGATGATCTCAACCTTTGGCGCGTCATTCAAACTGCGGCTGACGAAGAAAACATGCAGGCAAACTTACATCGACTCCAGAAAGGGTCAAATGACTGGCTCTTGCCGTTTGATGATAGCAAGTGCAACATCATACGAGTCGGGACAAGGAATCCTTCGAACCATACAGTTTACAGTTTGAATGGCATTCCATTGAAAGAAGTGGATGCCCAAAAGGATCTGGGAGTCTGGATCACGCCCTCGCTTAAACCCTCCCTACATTGCGCAAAGGTTGCGAAGTCAGCCATGTCGATTCTGTACCTCGTTAAGCGAGCTTTCGCAGCCTTCACTACCGACTGCTTCGCTAAAGTCTTCGGAACATTCGTGCGGCCACAGTTGGAGTCCGTTATCCAAGCTTGGAGATCCTAGGCGGCGAAAGACATCAACATCCTCGAAAAGGTCCAAAGGCGAGCAACAAAACTTGTCCTTGGACATGGCTCACAGTCTTATAAAATACGGCTGTCGAATCTCAATCTGTTTCTCTTGCGCTATAGACAGCTTCGGGGAGACCTGATATTAACATTTCGCATACTACGTGTCCAGGACTGTTGTCTCGTCCCAGGTGATTTCTTCGACCTAGCAACAACAACGAACTTGAGAGGTCATCCTCTCAAATTTCGTGTGACTGGAGCAAGGCTAGACACTCGGAAGTACTTCTTCTCCAAAAGAGTAGTCGAAGCTGGGAATAGTCTTCCTCTAGATGTTGTTATGTCGGACTCCTTGGAGGTTTATAAGCGAAAGTTAGATCGATATAATGGTGCGAGCTACAACACGAACTGAAAGCTGCAAAGGTGACGTCAGCAAATAATTTATTTATGATACTACTAGCTATATGTAAGTAACATTTCTTTATGTTTGTTCTTTTCGTTTAAGGGCTTGTACTCTCCCATAATTCTCATGCTGGGGTCCTCGAGGTCTTCGATGCTTAATTATTTGCACACCTTGGTGACACCGTGAGTGTTCGCATCAGCTAGACCTGGCGGCTGTCGTCCATGAGGTCGATGAACGTTCTCCGTTGGTTCGAACCGCAATGGACCGAGGATGATCTGGGCATATATTTCCGCCTTTGAAATCCCTCAACGGACTCTGCAATCAGCAAGGGAGCATCTGGCTGATTCATGTAACCTACGCAATGCCCCCCGTTGGATCCCCCCCAATGGCGACAGTTTTTTTCTCCTAAATATCACCGGGAGTTTTTTTTTCACTGTCTGCTCTTTTTCAACTATTTTGGCCTCGCCAACATATCGAGATACTATTTGTTGATACCACAACTCGCATATACAAATAGGGAATTCAAAGGTGACTCACCTACATCTCCCTCAAATAAACTGATAATGATACTAAAGCCATGAAGGGTAGGGTAAGGGGCAAATCCCGTTACATGTAAGCTTTATTAATGGTCTTTTGTGAGGGACTTTGTCAAAGGCCTTCATTAGTTGAATAGGTGTATTGATATAATACCTCTTGGATGCTGTCAGCCTTCTTAGAATACAAAATGGAGTACATTATGTGCTACCATGTTCCAGTTATCAAATTTGCTGAAAATCAATTCCGGAAACGCGAAATGCTGAGACTGACATGACCTCTTAGGTAAAAAGACATACTGGGAGGTGAGAACGAGTCTGGTGACAGTCATGTAATTTAGCCTTCGGTTGTTAATTATTATTTTCTAAAATTTTGGCGATTGACATTATTCTGTGAACACAACGATAGCTTTGAGTATCAGAGTGGTTACCATTTTTAAGGATTTGGTGTGATGCTAGAGTAATTTCAGGGGTCCGAAAAATGAAAGTTGACTAAAATACTGAGAATATTTGTGAGAGGACAATTGGGACATAAACCAATTGTTTGAGTAAACATGAATGCCTTTTATCCTTCTCATTAGTGTTTGATTTAGGCAGTTGTTTGATAGCTGTTTCGACAATTGCTTCACTAAAATAGATTAAACTAATGATAAATAATGGTTGTTTCTTTTGGTTGTGGTATTGATTCTTCTTCGACTGTGTACTTGGTTCGTTTTACTCGGTAACAAACACCATCTTGAAAAATGGCGATAATGCAGCATAGCAAGACCTATTAAAACTCCCTTCCCTGCTAGCCCATACACTGTCAACACACCTGCTTCGCATCATTCATCCCACATGACAGTTTGACCGTTGATTCCGACGGGTTTCACCTTCTGCTCCACAGCAGGGTGGGTGCAGGAACGGTGACATGCACCAGAAATAGTTTAACGTTATAGTAGACTTGCGAAGTATCAACCCTACTGTCTTCTCCCCCCTCACCTTAACACAGTGTCACGACCAAGTCAAGAAGACCGGAAGCAAAAGGGAACGCAGGTATCTGGCGCTGCGTAAGCCTGCACCTAGACGGGCCACCACATTTCAGGTGTGACATTTTGTTAAGGGTGTATATCTCCAATAACTCCTGTCATGCATTGATCTGGCCCGTTTTTAGGACAAAACACACAGAGAATATGGCGTTCCCAGGCCAGTGGGTTGATAGGTCTTCGATCTAACCTAGTGCCTGACCAGGTGGTGGACGGCACACGTAGACGGGCTTCTGCAGCTCTGCCAGGCACTGTGCACAATGCCAGCATCAGCTGTCTGAAAGCCCTGGATGGTCACCTGGTGAAGGTATGCGGTAAGAGCTAGTGAGGCTAACACTTGGGACTCCGTCCACATGGTACTTCCGCGCATTTCCCAGTATAAACAAGTCGACGCAGTTGAGAACTATTACTACGCACTTAAGGGCAATGAACCGGAGCTTGCGGCCACGACTGATCCTCCTTACTCTAGCCTTCTTGGCATCCCATCTCAGGTGGATTCCATCGTGCAAGGGCTAGTCCTGTGCAGCACGGTAACAGTTGAAATACTTTGGGCTAGCTCTGATGCCTCTACCCGCCATAGGGCGTCCTGACTCTGCATTGCTGTGGTGAGGAGGTAAGTGACGAAAGAACGAGTGCGGCAGATACGGTTCAAAACTGATAAACTGTAAACTTACTCACGTAAATGTAAACTTTCTGCACCCCATGCGTTTAGACGCACGGTGGACAGTGCCGTTTTCGAAGGTTGAGCTGACCGTTGACGAAAATATGCATAATAATGTTCGCCTAGAGTTCTGTCTTTAGGTTTGTCTAGTGGAATGGAAAATTATTTGCATCCGTCGGGATTTTGTCACTTCATTTAGATGCTGAGATCGTGAATGAGGTGTTGAAGCTTTCGCTGGGATTGCGATCGCAGGTGGGGATATGGGATGTACTTGTCTCGTCGTGCCTCGGGGAGCCATAGAAAATCCACTAAGGCAGTTGCAGCGTAACCATGAATACATGTTTAATGGAATAAAAAGGAAAGGATATAGAACCGGATATTTGTGTCTTAATAGTCGTCATTAACCAGCATATATTTATGGTCGCTATGCAACTGGCTTGGTTAGCTCTAGATTGTGTCTCAAAGCATCATAGGATGAGCGCTTCCCGATTGAACCCGACAATACAACGGGCCGTCGACTCAATTGCATTGCACTCAACGATCCATTATTCCTGGTTCGAATCCCAGGTGCCCCAACTAGGGGTTGGGTATTACCGGCTGATCACGATTAACATGCAAAAAATGGACATTCCCATCAACCTTGTGTTTCTAAGAACTTTTTCCTGCATATGCAGATATATACTGAATTTCCGTACTGCCAGCACAGGTACTAACTAAATGCTCAGACATGTGTGTTTCGTGGTGTCGCTGCACAATGCATTAGCAAGGGGTCGAATCAGCTGTGTATCTACCAGCGTTATCCGAGCTTTCTGGTATACAAACTCCAGTTTCCAGGCTACCCCGCTAAATTCGATGAACTTTCGATGCCCTTTTCCGCAGCTTGTCCTCAAACGTTGAGAAAATATGCAAACATTCGTTGACGTTTTCATCATGCGTAAAAATCAATACGTGTTTGGCGTCAGCATCAGTGAGCAGACGTCATGTGCATCAGTTTTCTGCAAGTAACTCTGGTTACTTGCATTTCTCCCCGAAAGTTTCATGCAGGGCTTTTACGTCCAAAAATTCTACAGACACAGCATTGCCAAACCGGCATCTGTATCGGAATTCCAGCCCGAATACTTCTTACGTCTGTCGTATCAACAACATACCACACGAAGCATTTCTGTGTATTCCTTAAAGTAAAGCAAGCGATTTAGTACTATTGCATTAAAGAACGAAAGTCTACACAAGTCCAGAAACGGAAAAAGCCATTGACCGTTCCAGACTCAAATGGGGCCTGATTACGACTTATAAGCCAGAAATGGCCATTCCGGTCTCCCTTGTCTTTGTCAGTTCCACATTATAAACATATGCTACACGTCGCTATGCGACCGCCTGTGAGGGCTCTAGTCTGAATTCCAGGGCACAACTGAACATAAATGTTCCTTAAGCAGATCGGAGAGTCACACACTTTCATCATATTCCCGATCTCAACCGACAAATCAACGAGCACGTGGCTCAATGGTAGAGCGTTCGACTCAATTACCAAAGGTCGCGGGTTCGAATCCCGGGTGTTCCACACTTGGGATTGGGTATGACTGGCTTATGACGGTTAATAAGCCAGAAACAATCATTCCGGTCTCCCTTGTCTTTGTCGGTTGCATATTACAATATATATATATATATATGATAGTGTGGCTCAATGGTAGAGCGTTCGACTCAAATACCAAAGGTCGCGGGTTCGAATCCCAGGTGTGCCACACTTGGGATTGGGTATGACTGGCTGATGACGGCTAATAAGCCAGAAATGGCCATTTCGGTCTCCCTTGTTTTTGTCGGTTCCATTCCATATATATATATATATATATATATATATATATATATATATATATATATAAATCCTCATGAACTCCCTTTATTTATTGATAGTATTGGTGATCGAATGAAAAATGGGTTTCATAAACAAAGGTATATGTTCATCAGTCAAGCGGTTGTGGGGAAATTCGTGTCGACAGTACTGCAGGAGATTGTCTGTGAATTTTCTCGCTAAATAGAGCGGTATATATGTGAACAAATAAACCTTACCGAAGGATACCACTCTCTCTTCTATGGAAAATTGGATTATTCCCAATTTATTAAGAAATGCTTTTGGGTTCTTAATAGAAGTTTCCTAATCCTTCGTAAGTTGGTGGAGTTTGTGTGAAACCCACTTGAAACGTTTGTAGGTGCTTGCACGGAATAAGCATACTGTCGGTCGCAAAAGGACTATAGCACTGTGGACTTAAGTTAGTCAATAAATCTTACTCACAGTGGGTCGCATTTATTCCAGGCATTTGGCGATACCTTTTGACAGTAGTTTTTTTTTTTTTCTCTAAGACTCTTCAGTAATTCATCAAAATGTTCAGTTCGTCTGCAATGACCAGTTATGCAGGCAGATGGACAGTTTAGCGATGGTATAACCTCTTGGATCTTTTCTCGCAAAGGCTTTCTTGGGCATGAACTAGAAAACGGGTCTTAAGGATGCCACGGCTGAACTCAATTTTAATGGTCGGTACGTGGACGACATCTGCCTGACGGATCAAACACAGACATCGATGCCCTGGTCCAGAGGTTTAACAGTGCATCGCTAGCTCAAATTGTCTATAGAGTCTGAGGTAGGTAACAAAATTGCATTCCTTGCTGTTCTTATACAAAGGCAAGAGGATGGATTTATCAGCTGTAGGATACTCCGAAAGAAAACCTGGACCGGATAATACATCAATTTTCACAGATATTTCCCTTGAAGATAAAGCAAAATTTAGTCCAGCGACTGGCAGCTAGGGTTGAAGCAGAGCTCCAGCAGCTGCAGGACATGCTTCGTGAAAACTGATACCCAGGTAAATTCCTCCTCTGAAATATTGGGGAACACACCACAAAGTCCATCACCTTAACTGCAGAAAAAAAGACGTTTTCATAAGACTGCCCATCCTAGAAGATGCAACCAGCGAACTAGTAAGACAACGCCTGAAAACAGCCATGACGAGCGCGTTCCCCGCGGGGGAAATACGGGTTTATTCTTTACAAGATCTCCCCTCCTACGCGTAGGAGGTAGAGGCCGACTGCCGTTGATGGCCATATCAATATGTATTAGCTCATTCGCTTGCTCCTGGGAAGCGTGTTACATTGGCCTTAGAACGAGGTGCCTGGAGAGAGGGTAGGTGAACAAATACCTGCCTGGTTAGGCAAAGGTGAATCTAGATCAATCTTGAGTTCCATTCTCGTGCATCTAGCTGATACTAATCACTGCAGTAACCCCAAAGAAGCCTTTCAGGTTGTCTACCAGACACCAGCCAACATCTCCAAAGGCCTACTCCAACGAGTGCTCGCGACAGCCAAGACAGTGACCATACGGCTAACAAGCCCAGCACTTTGCCGTTAGAATACGCTCGTACAGGCACTCTCACTTCCGTGGCCTGCAACAACTTCAGGCGTTGTTCACACGACGTCTTCACCTTTTGACGGCTGTTGTTCACTCCGCATACTTGAAAGTGATGTTCAATCCCCATACTCGGCTCTACCTCCGGCTCTTCACACAATCCACATGACATCTTCACGTTGACCTTGCCATGTAGGTGGCGTGCAAACAATCAATATTAACGAATAGAAGTTGTTAAACCCTGTTACTATCTTGCAGTTTCATTTCACCTGTGATTGTACCGGCCCGTTGATGAAATATCGAAAGCATATGCTTGTTGACTTTACTTTTCAATTCATCAATAGATGAAATATGTGCTACGATGGGGTTCATAAAATTGGTGTTGTTCGAAATCGAGTTAAGCCCCATTTGAGCCTGGAACGGTCAATAGCTTTTTCCGTTTCTGGACTTATGTAGACTTTCGTTCTTTAATGCAATAGTACTAAATTGCTGGCTTTACTTTAAGGAATACACAGAAATGCTTCCTGTGGTATGTTGTTGATACGACAGACGTACGAAGTATTCGGGCTGGAATTCCGATACAGATGCCGGTTTGGCAATGCTGTGTCTGTAGAATTTTTCGGACGTAAAAGCCCTGCATCAAACTTTCGAGGAGAAATGCAAGAAACCAGAGTTACTTGCAGAAAACTGATGCACATGACGTCTGCTCACTGATGCTGACGCCAAACACGTATTGATTTTTACGCATGATGAAAACGTCAACGAATGTTTGCATATTTTCTCAACGTTTGAGGACAAGCTGCGGAAAAGGCATCGAAAGTTCATCGAATTTAGCGGGGTAGCCTGGAAACTGGAGTTTGTATACCAGAAAGCTCATGGATAACGCAGGTAGATACACAGCTGATTCGAACCCCTTGCTAATGCATTGTGCAGCGACACCACGAAACACACATGTCTGAGCATTTAGTTAGTACCTGTGCTGGTGGTAGGAAAATTCAGTATATATTTGCATATGCAGGAAAAAGTTCTTAGAAACACAAGGTTGATGGGAATGTCCATTTTTTGCATGTTAATCGTCATCAGCCGGTAATACCCAACCCCTAGTTGGGGGCACCTGGGATTCGAACCAGGAATAATGGATCGTTGAGTGCAATGCAATTGAGTCGACGGCCCGTTGTATTGTCGGGTTCAATCGGGAAGCGCTCATCCTATGATGCTATGAGACACAATCTAGAGCTTACCAAGCCAGTTGCATAGCGACCATAAATATATGCTGGTTAATGACGACTATTAAGACACAAATATCCGGTTCTATATCCTTTCCTTTTTTTATTCCATTCAACATGTATTCATGGTTACGCTGCAACTGCCTTAGTGGATTTTCTATGGCTCCCCGAGGCACGACGAGACAAGTACATCCCATATCCCCACCTGCGATCGCAATCCCAGCGAAAGCTTCAACACCTCATTCACGATCTCAGCATCTAAATGAAGTGACAAAATCCCGACGGATGCAAATAATTTTCCATTCCACTAGACAAACCTAAAGACAGAACTCTAGGCGAACATTATTATGCATATTTTCGTCATCGGTCGGCTCAACCTTCGAAAACGGCACTGTCCACCGTGCGTCTAAACGCATGGAGCGCAGGAAGTTTACATTCACGTGAGTATGTTTACAGTTTATCAGTTTTGAACTGTATCTGCCGCACTCCTTCTTTCGCCACTTACCTCCTCACCACAGCAATGCAGAGTCAGGACGCCCTAAGGCGGGTAGAAGCATCAGAGCTCACACAGAGTATGTCAACTGTTACCGTGCTACACAGGACTAGCCCTTGCACGATGGAATCCACCTGAGATAGGATGCCAAGAAGGCTAGAGTAAGGAAGATCAGTCGTGGCCGCAAGCTCCGGTTCATTGCCCTTAAGTGCGTAGTAATAGTTCTAAACTGCGTCGACTTGTTTATACTGGGAAATGCGCGGAAGTACCATGTGGACAGAGTCCCAAGTGTTAGCCTCACTAGCTCTTACCGCATACCTTCACCAGGTGACCATCCAGGGCTTTCAGACAGCTGATGCTGGCATTGTGCACAGTGCCTGGCAGAGCTGCAGAAGCCCGTCTACGTGTGTCGTCCACCACCTGGTCAGGCACTAGGTTAGATCGAAGACCTATCAACCCACTGGCATGGGAACGCCATATTCTCTGTGTGTTTTGTCCTAAAAACGGGCCAGATCAATGCATGGCAGGAGTTATTGAAGATATACACCCTTAACAAATGTCACACCTTAAATGTGGTGGCCCGTCTAGGTGCAGGCTTACGCAGCGCCAGATACCTGCGTTCCCTTTTGCTTCCGGTCTTCTTGACTTGGTCGTGACACTGTGTTAAGGTGAGGGGGGAGAAGACAGTAGGGTTGATACTTCGCAAGTCTACTATAACGTTAAACTATTTCTGGTGCATGTCACCCGTCGGAATCAACGGTCAAACTGTCATGTGGGATGAATGATGCGAAGCAGGTGTGTTGACAGTGTATGGGCTAGCAGGGAAGGGAGTTTTAATAGGTCTTGATATGCTGCATTATCGCCATTTTTCAAGATGGTGTTTGTTACCGAGTAAAACGAACCAAGTACACAGTCGAAGAAGAATCAATCCCACAACCAAAGAAACAACCATTATTTATCATTAGTTTAATCTATTTTAGTAAAGCAATTGTCGAAACAGCTATCAAACAACTGCCTAAATCAAACACTTATGAGAAGGATAAAAGGCATTCATGTTTACTCAAACAATTGGTTTATGTCCCAATTGTCCTCTCACAAATATTCTCAGTATTTTAGTCAAATTTCATTTTTCGGACCCCTGAACTTACTCTAGCATCACACCAAATCCTTAAAAATGGTAACCACTCTGATATTCAAAGCTATCGTTGTGTTCACAGAAAAAGCTCAATCGCCAAAATTTTAGAAAATAATAATTAACAACCGAAGGCTAAATTACATGACTGTCACCAGACTCGTTCTCACCTCCCAGTATGTCTTTTTACCTAAGAAGTCATGTCAGTCTTAGCATTTCGCGTTTCCGGAAATGATTTTCCGCAAATGTGATAACTGGAACAGGGTAGCACATAATGTACTCCATTTTGTATTCAAAGAAGGCTGACAGCATCCAAGAGGTGTTATATCAATACACCTATTCAACTAATGAAGGCCTTTGACAAAGTCCCTCACAAAAGAACATTAATAAAGCTTACATGTAATGGGATTCGCCCCCTTCCCTTACCCTTCATGGCTTTAGTATCATTATCAGTTTATTTGAGGGAGATGTAGGTGAGTCACCTTTAAATTCCCTATTTGTACATGCGAGTTGTGGTATCAAAAAAATAGTATCTCTATATGTTGGCGAGGCCAAAAAAGTTGAAAAAGAGCAGACATTGAAAAAAAACTCCCGATGATATTTAGGAGAAAAAAACTGTCGACATTGGGGGGGATCCAACGGGGGGGCATTGCGGAGGTTACATGAATCAGCCAGATGCTCCCTTGCTGATTGCAGAGTCCGTTGAGGGATTTCAAAGGCGGAAATATATGCCCAGATCATCCTCGGTCCATTGCGGTTCGAACCAACGGAGAACGTTCATCGACCTCATGGACGACAGCCGCCAGGTCTAGCTGATGCGAACACTCACGGTGTCACCAAGGTGTGCAAATAATTAAGCAGCAAAGACCTCGAGGACCCCAGCGTGAGAATTATGGGAGAGTGCAAGACTTCAAACGAAAAGAACAAACATAAAGAAATGTTACTTACATATAGCTAGTACTATCTTAAATAAATTATTTGCTGACGTCACCTTTGCAGCTTTCAGTTCGTGTTGTAGCTCGCACCATTATATCGATCTAACTTTCGCTTAAAAACCTCCAAGGAGTCCGACATAAAAACATCTAGAGGAAGACTATTCCCAGCTACGACTACTCTTTTGGAGAAGAAGTACTTCCAAGTGTCTAGCCTTGCTTCATTCACGCGCAATTTGAGAGGATGACCTCTCAAAATCGTTGTTGTTGCTAGCTCGAAGAAATCACCTGGGACGAGGCAACAGTCCTGGACGCGAAGTATGCGAAATGTTAATATCAGGTCTCCCCGAAGCTGTCTATAGCGCAAGTGAAAGAGGTTGAGATTCGACAGCCGTGTTCTATAAGGCTGTGAGCCATGTCCAAGGACAAGTTTTGTTGCTCGCCTTTGGACCTTTTCGAGGATGTTGATGTCTTTCGCCGACCAGGGTCTCCAAGCTTGGGTAGCGGACTCCAACTGTGGCCGCACGAATGTTCCGAAGACTTTAGCGAAGCAGTCGGTAGTGAAGACTGCGAAAGCTCGTTTAACGAGGTACAGAATCGACATGGCTGACTTCGCTACCTTTGCGCAATGTAGGGAGGGTTTAAGCGAGGGCGTGATCCAGACTCCCAGGTCCTTTTGGGCATCCACTTCTTTCAATGGAATGCCATTCAGACTGTTAACTGTACGGTTCGAAGGATTCCTTTTCCCGACTCATATGATGTTGCACTTTCTATCATTAAACGCCAAGAGCCAGTCACTTGACCATTTCTGGAGTCGATGTAAGTTTGCCTGCATGTTTTCTTCGTCAGCCGCAGTTTGAATGACGCGCCAAAGGTTGAGATCATCGGCACACATGGCAATATCGCAGTCCAGTTCGTTGGCACAATCGTTGATGAAGACAAAGTGTGTATCAGCCTGTCCTGATTGGTTCTCGTTTCTTCCATTTCTCCTTGAGATTTCTGTACGCCGCATCCAACTCGATATGTCTGTTGATGCATGACTCATTTGAATGCATCGCCTCGAGGAACTCTCGACCTTTTTTGAAGGGACAGGCGGCGACAATCTGAGTTTCATCCCAAGCGAAAGTGTGTCCGGTGTCTAGAGTATGCATAGCTGTTTGGGACAGATGGTCCCGCCTCTTTACTGCCAACTGATGTTCAAAGATGCGTGTAGAGGCGGATTTGCCTGTCTGACCACAATACACGGCATCACATGCTTCACACAGGATCTTGTAGATGACTGCTTTCTTATCCAAATAGTTGACCCTATCCTTAGGGTGGACAAGCTGGGTACGCAAAGTATTTGTCGGTTTGTGCGCCACATGAATTTGGTGCTTCCTTAGGTGTCTTTCGACGAGTTCAGACACATTCTTAATGTAAGGAAGGGTTTGCCATGTTTTTATTTTTGGCGCCTCATTAGAACTACTTGGTTCCTTTTCTTTCGATCTCTGTCCTTTCAAGTATCGGCGTACAAAATCCATAGGGTACCCGTTCTGCGAAAATAATTCACACAAGTAATTCAATTCGATTCGATAGCCTTCTTCGTCGGAGCAATGCGTTTGTGCTCGACTGAGTAGACTGTTGACATCACTCCGTTTGTGAGCGATTGGCTGATTGCTCTCATAAGGCAGAATAACTTCGGCACAAGTTTCCTTTTGATAAACCAATGTGCGCAGTGTTCCGTCGATCTTTCGTTGTATGAGAACATCCAGGAATGGGAGTTTATTGTCAACTTCCTTTTCGAGTGTGAATTGGATTCCCGGGATTGTGGAGTTGATGGTGTTATGGTGTCGGATATATATATTATCGAGATGACAATGCAGTGAGTAGAATTATCAATGATCCAAGGTGTGCGAAGATGTTATTATTCCTTTGCACTTTGTTACAGACGCGATGTAGTTGGGAATGCAATAATACTCCTAGAATCCAATTATTCGGACGTATGTTTACTGGAGTTTGGAATAGAACACTTTGGATTTGTAGGTTTGGTTGAATTTATTTCATGAAATTAATTTAGGTTTTGGTTTGGGGGTCTAGGATTGGGGTTTACGGTTATCATTAGGCTTAATTACACAAGTTATGTTTGGGGATCTTCCCAGGATTTGCGGTAGGTTTATGGTTAGGGTTAGTTTTAAAGGTTGGGTAAGTTTTAGGTTTAGGGTTATGTTTTGTGTTAGAGAAAGCTGTCTATAGAATTGTTGGTTTGTAAGTGTATAGGTCACTTAGTGGCCTAGCAGTTGATAGCGATATGCTAGATATTTTCAGCTTTCCATATCGCTTATAGTTTACTACGTCACACTGTTCATGAATTGCACGCTGCTTCATAAACTGAAATTCAGTAGTTTCAAATTGTCCGTATTATAGGACACGTCATTTATTAGTTTTCCAATTGGTTACACGTATTAGATTTCTGTCCTAGAATCTAAGGCACTTCAATTATTTAACCGAATATGTAGGCTGCAATATGTAAACGACCCATTTTTATTTAAAAGGGATCAGTGTGAAACAAACGAAAGCACCATAATCTTAAAAATTGCGGAAGTTTAATCCCTTCTCGAAGAAGAAAGATTCTCGCACAGTGAAAGACTAACGGAAAACGGCACAAATTTTTTTTCCAAAAAAGGTACGTGCAAGTTATTTTTAGCAATTTGCAATCACACAATGACCCACAAAGAGTGTACTGGTAACCTGCTTCAAAGGGCAAAAGCACATTGTTTTTCATGAAATAGGCCGCCAAGTCGAGAAAATAACTTGTTTTAATTCTTGAGGTGATACCAGTTTAACAACAAATAATAATTACTATAGGGAATTTGCATGCCAACGCAGAAAACACCAAGAGTCTAAAAAAGGATATAGATATTTCCTGTCAGGCACCCAATCCAAATACCTGCCGAACCCTCCCCTTGCACCAAGAATGTGTCCGAACTCGTTGAAGGACACCGAAGAAACACAAAATACAAATAGCGTACAAACCGATGACTATGTTATACAGTTAGCTTGTATATCCAAAAGATAGTGTCGGAGTAGTCTGTGTAATCCAATGTGAACCCTGACATGCACTATACCGAGGTCAAATGAGAAAATCTGCCTTCGTGCATCCACGAATCTCACTTAACAGATAAGAGAAGAGAAAACCTGTCTCAAGTGGCTTTTAGCAGTCTTGATACAAAATAGACCTTCGCTTGAGACGAGGCTTGCGTCGTTGGCGTATACACTTCGAAGAAAGGCCGAGATTTGTTCGAAATTATCCACTCAAATGTGTCATATATCAATTAACATTGTGAATTGGGTGTCGTATAAAAAATTCTGAGAGAAAAATACAAGAAACAAGAGCAAACCGATGTATAATGAGGCCCATGGCGGCCTTTTACAGGCACACTTGTCCAACAAGTGTGGATATTTTCAGAACATCGCAAATGGTGACTGTTTTGGCACATTTACTCGATCTCTGAAGTTAATCTGAGGAACTGGCGTCGAAAATTTAAAAGACATCGTTTCTGACTTTTGCTAGGAACACAGATGACTTTGGATTTTAGTTCATGCAAGTTAAGCCTTACAATTCTACGATTTTTGTAAGTCCTCGATTTGGGCATATGGAAAAGGCCTTTTCAATATGACATTTGTACAGCTTGTAGTATTAATTGTCTGTAGAGTGAGCATTAACATGTTATTTCACGGTAGTCCATTGTCATCGGTTCTATGCCTGCTGGTATTTCACGTCTTACCCGAAAAAAATAATGTCCTGAATCCTTCGAGTTATGCCTTGAACTTAATAATTTCCGAACTTAGTAGCTTAATTATTTTCTATAGTTGATATGCCAGAAAACAAATAGATACCAATGGGGGACACAGTCAGTGGCCAAACCACTCGCAACTATGTTATGCAGTAGCAAAACCATTAGCGTACCACGTAGTTAAAATTTTAGCAAGTATTTAATGGTATGATCTAAACGTCTTTTATGTATATATACTGGTAGATGGGAGCTCACGAATCGAGTTACTCAACGTTCTCATTCCATTGTGTCTTTGGTTTCAAACTGCGACCCTCGCAGACATTCACGTGGCCATTAGTGGTATAGGTAGATAGGTGGTTACCGCCAAAGACAATGAAGGCCAGAATGGCTATTTCCAGCTTGTTTGTCATCATTATCCAATAATACTCAGCCCCAGTTCTGCATCACCTGGGACACTAACCCGAGGTTTTGGGTCATTGAGTCTTACGCTCTACCATTGAGCCACGGGCGCATTATTCGATCGTTTATGGTTAAAAATATTAAATTTGGTGGGTGGATGCTCACCGGTCTCCTTTATCTTTTTCGATACTCTCTTTGTGTATATGGAAGTTGAACATCTCGGCAGATGATGTCTACCGTGTGCATCAAAATATGGGGTACGCAGGACGATTACTTACATGTGGCTTCGTTTACAGGCATAGAAGGCTTTCACAGTATCTATCGCACTTTCGTCTACCCAACCAATTTACTCCGGTGACGGGAAAATCAGGACGACCGGATTGGCAGGATGGAGTGAATTAACTAACAAATCTATACAACCCGATCATGCATGTCATATATAACCTGGTCTCCGCAAAAGGTACTAAGTTTGCACGAAAAGAGAGTGAATCAAATCCCATCTATGTGGGAGTGTCATAAAGATCATATTCAGAATGAGCAAGTATGTTTACTTTCCGTCATGAGAGAACTGAGTTACCATGTCCACTGGCAGTTTTCAAATAAATCAACTTTTAGGCCCAGGTGATGGATTTGCACAGCCTGTGCCTGTGCCTTATAATGAGGAAGATGGTGAGTATGCCATGAGATTGGGGTCCCTAAATTCGAACTTATTTTTTCTTCCCTCCCTTATGCACTGGTTCATTTTCTGAGCTTGTCAGTCACATGGTGCTGGGATTGACAGCATTGACGGGCGTGGCGTGAAACATGTGCATGGGAGTGACATCACACCCAACCCTTTACCTGCGGCAGCAGTTGTGGACTCGCATGAACTTTGAGCAACCCGACTAACAACTGCCGTAACCCAAAGTGCTACCCGTTTTGATCGAACGTAACCACATTCCAAGCCGTTTTTAACTGTGCCAAATATTCGAATTCTAGTTAATTGCAGAGAAGAAGGGTAAGAAGAATAGGGGGGAGAGGCTACTTGCGGACCTAATACTGTATGAGTCCGGCGTTTTAAACTCACTTAAACACATCGAAATGGCCAGATGACAATTAAACGCTGAGTTAAAATACGTGCACGTTCGTTAAGCTGTTTAATTGTTCTCTCATGGCTTGATACTACGGTGGCAATTTTATTGACTGAGCTGATCTCGAAATTCACCAAACTGCAGTTGACACGAAACCCGGTTATTGGATTGGCCCAGAACGGTCTTAATTAAAACTGTTGTCTGGAGATAAAAGGGAAATAGCCATCAGAGGCAATCCAGCTTTTCGCTTGAAAGCAATTTCGTGTTCATCCCTCATTGTGTTGATTTCGTTGCAGGTCTCAGTAATATACTTCGTGCCGTTGTACCCCCATTTCAGTCAGTGAAAAACGCCGTAATTTTGATCGAATTCTACCGGTTTTTCGAAAATATGAGCTATCGGCGTATTGCCGCATGCTACTCCAATCTTCCCTTGGCTCATCAGTTTGGCCAGTAATTCATTTTTACCAAAAATATATGGCACTGCCTAACACCACTTCAATTTAGGGCTCATCCTCCACTCTCTTGCATTGGCTATTCACGGATCTTCTTAGACCTATTGGTTGGGGTATCCGTTAACTGTAAGAAGCTGTCGAACTATAGTTTTTTTGTCTCACCGTTCCATTTCAACAGGATACTTAGTCAATCTTGGGCAGTTACGCTGTACTCATCATACACACCTCCATTGATTGTGAAAAATGTGCATAGGGTTACCAAGTGGCGCCCCATACTAGGCTGTGCATTTCTTTGTAGCGTTCTCCCAGCAACGATTCGATGGTGTGGACAGTGTGATGTTTTGAAATCGAGCCGCAGGTGGGAATCAATTGCCCCCCCCCCTTGGGAAGAAATAAAAAGGTCCATTGGGCTATATTTCCTGAAGGGTTCATATTCCCCTGTCCTAACCCTAACACTAACCTATCCTAAACGGTAATCGTAACCCTACCCATAATCATAGCCATAACCTTACATTAACGTTAACACCAATCCTATCTCTAAGCTCAACAGTAACCCTAGTTTCCCAGATGAACTATCTCTAGTGAAGGCAGAAGAAGCATCATGTCAAATGACACTGTTACCTCGTTCTTGTAAGAAGAACTCCTTGCAGCTTACGTAAGGACTGTTTTATCGTAGTTTCCAACTATAATTTCAGCAGTTGTTCATCTTTTTTAATTCAGACTGGAAGCTAGGATTACCAACTGAGTAACAAAAGTGGACAACGTGACACCTGTCTACGCGAATACCGACATTTTTATCACACGAGGGATATTCTGAAAGCAAGAATTTCAACCCAGAGAGTTTTATTAACACACCAGGGTAGTCGAGCATTCTTCCCTTAAAGAACACTGTATAGCAAAGCTGGGTTTGGGGCCAAAACTCGTTTTCCTTGCTTACCCAAAATACGCCTCAACGACGACCAAAAAAGATGTCCGCTCGTACCGATTGCATTCTTTGCATAAAAAAGGTATCAGTAGTTCAAATTTCGAAAAGACATTAGATACCTCTTTAATGGTTAAACTATGTCTGAAATGCCCTTTGTCTCAGGAAGAAAAATTGACCCTCTGAAACTTTGGTCGAAAAAATCCTACGTAGCGAGAATAAATTCTGTAAATTTGGGAAACATTAACCATAGCCTCGCATGAATCGCTTTGTTACCGTTCCCTAATAAACCTTGATCCATAAACATCTCACTTTTTCAAGTCAGTTTAACAACAGTTCAAAGCAAAAGTGGTTTAAGTTTGAGGTAAACTCCAATTTTTGGAATTACTGTCTACGAGTTGGTAAAAACAAAAACCCCGTATAAATCATATTTGCACCGATGAAGGTTGGTAAGAATATAGTCATTTTTTCGTAGATGTTTGGTATTTTACAAATTCATACAAACTTATAATTTTCCAGTGGGTTTTGCATGTTGATTGTTTTTGGTCGTTTAAGTAGCAATTTAGCGATGGGACTCAAAAGAATTATATAATTTTGTGGAAAACTGACAGATTGGACACCCTTTCCATACGTGTTTATGGTTTCCTACGCGTTTAAGGTTATCTGCAATTGCGTACGAATTTTTATAATTCATGCACGTAAGCAAATCTTGTACTGTATGTAGAAGCCGCCTGTACTTTCTAAGCCAGTCGAATCAGAAGGAAAAAATAGCTACGAGGTAGCACTATGCTTGAAAATCTTCATCCTATTTCCTTAAACGTTTATTCACGTATTTTAGCACATTATTAAATACGCCTTGGGCCACTACAGATCCAGGTACAGATGCAGTTGCTTTGTTTACAGAAATAATTTTCAATTCAAAATCAATTTAGTAAAATATCCCTTATCATGTGCGCCCAGTACCTCATCGTTAAGTGATTTGCAGGCTAAACAAGATGAATCGTGAATTTATTCGTCATTTATAATGATGTAGGAAGACGATTCCGACCCGAAATCACTCTTGTAATAACAATTCTTCTCACTCTTGTCGTAGTGGATTCCGGTTAATTGCAGTAGCGATGTTTATATCGGCTTTCAGAATGACAGTGTAAACTTGGTTACCGCCTCAGCGTTTCTTGGCCCCATGTCTTTGCAAGAACATGCTATGTCCTACAAGTCAGTATAACAAACATGTAGAAATCTGCATGTCAATCGAAGAGTCGGCTAGCATCAATGTGGGACTTAAACAGTTTTGGGTAGTTGACTATATAGACCTTTCTCTCCGCCCGCCCTGGCGCTTTGCACAACTGGATTTCGATGAGCTAACTTGCACACCTGCGAGATAACTTGGTTTAAATGAGGAAACTATTCTCAACTTGACTGGGATAAGCTGCGCCGTATACTTTCATACATAAATCAGGGTTCAGTGATCAAAGCAGCCCCATCAGCTGACGTTGATATTCATTGCACAGTCAAATCAAACCCGCTAACGAGTAAGCGCTTGTCCGTATTGTGACTTAAAAGGCGATCGCTGTGGTTGACAGTTTGAGCCAGCTGATTCTTAACGTTTCCTAAATGTCCAGTTTCTTTGCCTGCATTGCGACTATTCATAAACCTGTAGCTTTGATGAGCATTGAAGTTTGGTATTGAGAGTTGGCCCATTTCACAAATGCATCCGTGCCAGGTTATGTTCCTAATGACTTCAAATCTGATTGAAAAATAAACTGCAGACAGAAAATGTATCACGAAACGATGGCAGGACATGGAAATGGCGGAAGTTAGCGTAAAGCCACCTGTGCTACCAGTGAACCAATTTCCGCGCCCAACGCAGTCAACTACTGCAGGAGGGAAAGAGTTTTAGGGATAATAAATTATAAGAGAATAAGGAAAAATAATAGTATGCTGGTTTATGCGCCAATTTTCTGTTAGCCACCATCTGCTAAGATAAAAGACATGATTTTAATTGATCCTACTTTGATTTGTACCTGACATTCCGACTCATATATCTGGACAGATTTCGTTAAAATGAGTATGATTCTTGCTTATAAAAATGCACAAAAGAAATACAGATTGCACTAAAGACCCTCAGATGTACAGATGTGCCACAGATACTACTACTGCACAGCATCATTTCTAGGAATAACGACATAGCTATGTTCGCTTTGCTATATAGAAACTTTACACCGTACGGTCACCGTGTATTTAGCTCTGTCACTAAAATCATAACGGTTTTAGTTACTCAGTGGAGTCTCCCTGGTATCGGCACAGAAAAGTCGTTAATAATTTAAGGATTGTCGGAGAAAACTCAGCGTTACCAGCAGAAAATTTTTCAGTGGCAATCCTTGTTGGACTAAAAAGTCACAGTACTGATTTGCATCTCAACTTTATCTCAGCAAAAGTACTGTTTACTTAACTACCGTTTTTAACCAGGAATTCATGCTAGAGTTTTCTATTACCTCCATCTGGATCGCAACAGCTTGGTGAGAGTTCTAATGCTTGCTGGGTTGTACCGTTTGATGAAGACAACGGTTTGTTACTAACATGTAAGATGAGGACACTTAACTTAGTCGAATCGACTCACATTGAATCAAACGTTTCTTCTCATAGTGATATAGTCGCAGTTCTCCTTCGAGACAATCCATTGTCGTTCTTTTTGCCTTGCTTTCTTATCAGAAAGTGCGAGTATACACTAGGGAAGCATTTTCTCTACGCAGATTGACGTGTCAGACAAAAAGACTCTGACAACTAATATTAAATCTTTCATTAAAAGAACGAGACGTGTAAAACAGCAACCAGTCTAAATGAACGTGGCTTGAAACCAGTCAGAGAATATCGTACTTTTTGATAGCCATTAAAGTTAGGAGTCTTCTTCCGTGTATACAGTTTCCAAAGGTCAAGAGCTCCACATCGACTTCAGTTGGCCCCGCCCACTAGGCCGTCGTCCCATGCGTGTCCACAAAACCACCCGTAACTCGCTGGTGGACCCTTTCAACCCCACAACAATGATCACAGACCCATGCGAACCGCATGGCTGAACTCCAGACAAACAGACCGTCTCCCTGTCTATCCGCAAGTTTAACTGCGTTCCCAGTCTTGTCCCTCGGAATTATTACTTACCTCAGTCACTTATCCAAGTAAACAGAATAGCCTTGGGATAGACAAACAAACTGTTTCTGTTCTTCAACTTTTAGCCTGACTGTGCAATTGACTCACTTAACCGGCAGCTCACTCAAACCGGATCCACAGAAGTCGCATTTCGACAGTTCCGATTCACTACTTCCATAAGGCGCGCGCAGGAGCAGTGCCCGCATATTTTTAGCCCTGCTTCCAATAGAAAGACACACAGTTGTAACTAAAATTCTCTCAAAATTGCCACGAAACTAAGTGAATTCTATCCCACCAACTCAGTAATGTTTTTTTACATGTTCATAGTCCTTAATCTCTCCTAAACTCTAGCCTTATATTTTGCCTCATCTTCTAATTTTCAGAATTCACAAACCCATTTAATAGCCATTGAACATTTCCCTAAACTTCAACAACGTTGTACTTGCGATAGATTCATGTCGCGAAAAGTGTATCACCCTGCACGTGTGCATCAGTGGGAACTGATTATGCGACGATTCTCTTTGGATTCCTCCGTTTAAAAGTCTATAGTCTTCTATCGCACACCACGGCTGTAGTATACTTAGGTCTTTTCCAGGTCTTTTCCAATATTAATTCACCGAGCCTCACTATCGCAGCTCCATTGTTTCTCGAAGGCAATCGTCCTTTAAAAGTTCTTCTGGGGACATACCTTCCTGTTGAAGTGCTAAGGTCACTCACCGAGTGGGCGCCTCGTGTCAAGCCAATGAGGCTCTTGAGGGCGCGTACGCACACAGACCTGACATCACGGGAGGTGATCGTTCGATGAGGTGCGTGGACTTTCTGCCTAAAAGAAATATTTGATTGGATGGTGTATGTTGGCTTGACCTGAAACGTCAGGGTACGCGCCTTCGGGACATCCTCCCACTATAAATAGCGGAACACGATAGAGACCTGGCGAGTCTCCACGGTGTGCTGTTGGCCACGGGTCAGCGTCAGCCTACCACTGGCTAGACGCATGCATCCGCAGCCGCTCCACCGGTTCGAACTCCCGGTTAGTTTATTTATCTACCTTATAATTGCACTTAATCTCACATTTATCCCTACTAGTGCTCCATCGAGCATCTGTCAGCTTCTCTTGTGGAGATTGCCAACTCGGTTGCCATGGTCTCCTTCAAACGTCCGGCCACCGGGTAGACATTCATCCACAGGTGTTAGCTTTAACCGGCATCTACTGATTAACGACTTTTTGCTCTCTTGAATGGAACATACTGAAAATTAGTAGTTAGATCTGTTGAAAAATGAATCCTTGGATAAATTCTATCGAATTACTTTTTTATATCTAGGGCGAAGGTCAACCTCAATAGCCATCCTACTTCGCTCGTACCCAGTGGCTTGGCGTAATCCGTCGGTGAACTGCCAGGACTGATTTCCCCAATGCCACTGAAGCAAACTCACCGAGGTTTCAAGGCGATCGACAAGCGCCGGTGAAAACGCATCCTACCGTGGAGTGGACCAATGGCGCCTCGTGTACAAAAGGCAGACTTTCTGAACTGATTACGACGAAGCGCAGTTTTCGGGATGACTCGAGAGGGGCATGAAATGGCGACATAACTGAGATCGCTTCGGTCTCTTACACCGGCGGTCAAAGTCTGCCCAGTCCAATACTGTCAGTTGTCCCGAATCGGTGGGTGGCATTTGATGCGGACATCAAAATCCCTACTAACGTCTTCCAAACTCGTATCGGGACTCAAAGGATGTGTTCCAAGGAATGGACAGCTGTGAATTTTGTTAATAAAAACGTCATCTGGCATGATTTTTTTTTAAATTTTACGAATAGCCATTTCTCTAAATTTTGGTGCGTTGCCCCCGAAATAAACAAACTGATCTGAATGAGGTTTTCAGGGTTATAAATCTCGAAAACTCAATGAGTGGATCCAATTATCCACAATAAGCATTATTTAAACCAAATGCATCGGTAAATTAAAAGCTCTGTGAGGTTTAGTAAGTATCAAATAAGACGTTGGATATTTTCAGACGGCGTTTTATTCACCCTCGCAATATATGATCCTTCTTATCGACACAAGGGTAACGAATGTTTGTATGATCACCCTAACCAAGAAAATGGCTAGGGAGTTGTGTACTACGGGAACGGTGCCAATAGGGGTAGGACAGTATTAAAGGATGGAAGAGGGCGGTAACGCGTTGAGGAATTGAGATAAGGGTCATATCTAAGTCATTAATGTGAATTATTTTAGAACAAAGAAGTCAATGACTTGATGAACGATACCATGTCCCTCTTTCTAAGAGTACATTATTTGGCTAATTGATTTAAAAACTGACGTTATTACCAACTTTGAGATTAGGATAAAACCTAAATAAACTAATAATGGGATACCCTCTTTGGACACATGTCTGAAAGTTAGAGCGTAACTTTGTCGATAAAGTTGGAAATAGCGACAGGCATCTCATTAAAGCTTTCCGAGGGTTCCCCAGTATTATTGACCCTGAATGATACAGTAAAAATTCTAGGCACTCAGAACGGATCTTTGAGCTCCAATTTTATTTTACAGTAACCAGAAATACTGGAAGGTTACATATGGGAAAGTGATTGAGGTCGTCAATTTGCGTATTTTTGCAGACGAATATTACGCTAATGGAATGTTAAATTTTTAAAATAACCAGAGTTGTCAAATGGAATTAACATTATCCTTAAAAATTCGCAAGGTCAGAAAATGTGTACCCAGAACTGAGCTGAACAACAAACTTCTTAACATTTAATTCGTCAGTATAGCTGGGTTTTTTGTCCCTCCTCCATTGTGTTGAGGTGTTCTTTAAACTCTAGCAATTGAGCTGTTTGATGACGGCAAAGCTATCATCAGCTTATCGAGTCCTGAATTTTGGTCTATGGTATCGGATGATACCTTCATCGTCATCCAAAGGGATCAAGTGCTAGAATTCAAAAGAACCTCTCAACGCCGTCTTCCCTGACGTGCAATTCACGATGCAGGAGGAAGAAAAAACCCAAACTTGATGTCCTTGTCTGACGTAAAGATTGGAGTTTGTTGAAAAACTAATGTGTTAAGGAAAGCTACTTATAAGACGACACTACCTAGCCTCAACAGCAACCACCAGATCAGCCACAAATGCAGCCGCGTATACCGGCATGCCGAGGTGCATTCCAGTGAAACGGAAAACAAGGTTGCTGAGCCAGAATATTTTCGACGTGTAATTTGAGCGAATGGTTACCCGCGTACCTTCGGCAGCCGCTACATGCGTAAACACGACGAGGGAAAACTTCAACCGGCCCCAAATTTTGACGAACATTAGCGTGCGTGAAGAATGTCTCGGATGTCTTCAAAAGCCTCCTCATACTCGGATTTGGAGGGTGAGGAAAACCGCAGACAACCATCGAGCCCCAGGTCATGATGCCGAAAGACTCAATGCTACGGCAACAAACGTCTAGAGTCCTTTACGAGATCTGGTAGAGTTGCGGGCATAGCTAGTACGTCAGAGAACCAGGAAGACTACTCTGAACGCGAATAGCCAGACAGGCAGCAGCAGTGAGAGGAATGACGCTAACTCCCAGATCTCGGCTCCTTCGGCGGAACCCGGCCACAACTCTTAAGCTTGACGAGGCCGAAATTCTCACAAGAGGTGACAAGAGCGTGAGCCAGGAGCTGCCTGTGTCGTTGTTTTCCACCTCCATACTATATACTGCTATTTTGTCTGACAAACAATCATCGCCTCAGCTACGACCCCCAGCGATGAACACGAATGCTGCTAATTATTGTAGGCATGTGGTTGCCTGGCCATTTCATCCCATAAATACTGCGCGCCTTGTATCCTTTTCTGTGACTTTCTCTGATGCTGGGTTCGAGTGATAATCCAAGACATTAGGCCACGAACTTCCTTGTTCCAGTGATTGCATTTTCTTCTGATACACAATACAGTCTAAAGTAAACGGAAGTTACCGGAGAGCTTAAGAGCCTAACCAGATGTATTTATGAAACCGGCTATATCCGTAATGATTATTTCCGCCACAAAGAAAGGTTTTTTGACATGAAAAACAGGCAAGAGTTTTATCATTGCTATATAAAACACACTGATGGCGTTGAGAGAACTGAGCGCATAGAACTTAGCGCTCGAGGTCATGCAAATGAGTTTGGTAGCATGTATATGCTCATATCTGCAGTCTTTGGATTGTTCGGTCCGAACAGGGCCTTCTGATGTATGAGACAGTTCAGTAGAGAATGGTGTTACTGAGAGGTATGCGCGAACAGGAACTTTTTTCGCCTGATGTTTCGGATACATGCTCGAACAAATCAGCAGAGAAAGCTTGCAATACGACTAATTCATACACTGGGAGCTGCAGTATTTATAGGATGCGGTAGTGATCAGGAAGAAGATAGACAGGCTTTACCTGAAAATAAAATAGTGGGAATCTTAAAACTGATTTTTTTTCTGTCTGAGGAGATCTCGCACGAAAAGTTCGATGAATTTTTACAAGGAAGGTTAATCTGCGATAAGAGTTCGAAGGGATGTGTGACCAAATCTGGTTGCACTACCTCTAGAGCTTGGCGCTAATCGCTCGAATCTGAGGGGTGCGTTTAAACCGTCGTGCGGCAGGCGGGTTTTGGAGGCAGGCTACTTTTTAGTCCACAGTGGAAGACTCGTGGTTGGGTTGACTGTCAGGCTTGCAACGCCGCCGAAAATCAACAAAGGAAACGCGAATTGCCTCCTTCCCAGGCTCCCAAGGCCATTATCTTTGAGCTCAACCGAAGGAATGGCTTTCTTTGATTAGGGCTCGCCACTGCCCAGCAAACGAAAAAATTGCAAAAGGCTAGACTAACAACGAACGCTTTCAGGCCTTATGCTATCCTATTTACTAACTTTCCAAAGGCATTCTCTCAGTTCTTACTGCATCATATTCCCAGTTAAAATATCAGAATGATAAGGAACCGATCTTAATTGTTTGCTGAAGGTTTATGAGAGCTAAATATAATAGAAACCTAGTAATTAGTGCTCTATGTGCTACAGATATCATTTAGAGTGTTTTACGTCTAAAAAAGCGTTCTGTGAGCCGAAGAAGCAAAAACCTAGCTCTTTTGTTGCCGTTGATGCCGTCAGTAGAAAAATAAGACTGACAGTTCGACTGCCGTAACCGAAGACGTCCATATAGGTCCCCGTTGATCCGCCAGCAGATCCTGCCTTAATTCAAATGATTGACTTTCGTTGAGGAAAAACCGGCAGAAAACCAGTTCATGAAAAATGATTAAGCTGATTCTGTGCCTTGCCAGCAGATGCTTTTGGTCAGCCAATTGCCAATAGGCCAGCTTTGTGAAAAGCTATATACAAATCAGAAGAAAACATCCTCCAAAAGAAAAAGATTTAGAAGTGTCTGTTCAATTCTTTAAGATTTGGCTTTCAGCGATTCGTGACGCCAGATTTGCTCAGGAATCGGAAAATTTATTTTCTAGGGTCAGCAAGACAATGGTAGTATAGCATTTACTTTTTGACTGTGTCCGCTTCCAGATTTCACAAAAAACACAGATTCAATTGGCTTTAAAGGTTTAAAATACCTTTTCTGGATATTGTCTGGTTGTCCAAATTATCGGGTTTTAGCAGTAAAAAACTGACGTTTAATACCGAAATTAGGCTCCGCTAATAATAGCAGGAGTTCTCAAATTCAGTGGCTACAACGGTGACCGTTACAATTATTTTCACTTCACTGAAGCCCGTTAACGTTTTTGTTTCTCGTAAACTTTTGAATATTTCCTACCGAAACCCTAAAATTTCACCGAAAACTGATACCTGGAACAGTGTCGGGAGAAATAAACTCATCCCCAATGCTAGTATGAATGAAAATGAGCAAATAAAAACTCCTCTCCTCTAAACATGTAACCTCCGCTGCAAAAGCAACAATGTCACTAGAGTTGGGCTGTAATGCAAAGGATTCAATTAAGGGAAAATCATTCACTATCGTTTATTTTGGAGACGTGCCTACGCAAATGCTTTTAGGAAATCTGCAGATAGTTAGCAGACTACTATGCCGTATAAACAAATGAATTCTATAGTTATTAGCCAAAAGTGGCCAATCGTCCGCACGAAAGCTCCTTCTCAAAAAACCCGCCTTAGCAAAGTCACGTTAATAATCTGATCCCGCAGAAGGCCTTGTAGACTGGTAAGCATTCGATGTGCCTAAATTTTATTGGGACCTGTGGTTAGTATAGGATTGCGTTTTTTTCAAGAAAAAATTGACTCAAAAGCAGAAGACAGCGAAACGAGTAAGATTAAGTAACACTCGAGAGAATGCGCATTCCACTAAAGTCTTCTGATCACGCAGAATAATATTTGAGAATATGAAATCTATGCTTCGCTCGCATCTTCATAAGAAAAAATGGGTAGACACGGATAGAAATGACTGCGCTCACCAATATTACAAGCTTCCGGGGGTGCCTATTCCCGTGTCCTAACTGCAATTCCTACACTTATCCCAAACTCTAACCCTAGCCATGTACCTAATTCTGACACCAACCCTCCCGACTCCAGCTCAACTCCTTCTAACCCTGACCCTAACACTAGCCCCAACTCTAACCTTAACCCTCCTCCTCCTCCTTCCCTGAATCCAGGTTAAGGCAACCTGCAACACGGGGTACTTATAAGCGTACCCTATCGAAACGAATCTGTATGACAGGGGCAGGCAAAAATGACCGATAGCAATGCAGGACACGGTGACACATGCCTAGCCATCCAAACAGTTTCCCTTGTTTGCGCGAATTAACGCAATCAATGGGCTATTTTCGGAGATTTCGTAAATTTTTATGAGGCAGCCTCATAGTTAGTGAAAGTACCCTCAACTGGCGAGAACAACTGAGTGAAACTGAGAAAACAACGAGTAAAACGGCAACACCCTGAGGAAAAGTCTCTTCTCTGCTTCTAAGACAGTAGGCAAGATGAGGATCTTCACAGGATGGGGCGGGGGAGTTGGGGTATACATACTGGCAAGCAATCTAAGTCATGCAAAACTGTTTTTGGGTACCTCTACCAAATTTTGGCATTCAGTGGCATCCAAACGCTTCTAGTTTTTTAGGTATGTCAATGGGAGGTTGTGACTTAAAAGGGTGAATTACCGATACTCATCCACCGCCGCAGCAAGAGCAGGCCCTGACAAAAAGTAGAGACGCGCGGTTACTCTGATTCGTACTAATAGAATGTGCAGGGGTTGGTGTGTACCAGTGCATGCGCTTTTTACCATCTGACCCTTTTTCCAAGCCCGTTCCGATGCCAGGCAAAGAGCGCGCATAGAAATCAGGCCCGAAGAGGCAAGTGAACGTTAGCACACCAACAATGACCTTGACCTAACGAATGCACTTCACACCACGCCATTCTGGAACACACGCACACGCGTCCTCGCGAGGACGCGAACGCAGCGACCGCCCTCCCATGCGGGGTGGGAGGGGAAGTGGCATTGGTCTCGTCTGCAGAATAGTCAGCATCGTCGGTTTGAGGACAAAGACGGATCGTCATTCCGCAAGGCTTCTAGCTCGCAAATAATCCGAGCGCACGCGACTGTTTCTTGTCCTTAAAATATAGCTCTTGGTGTCCTTTTACGTAACATCCGTCCACCTGTGCGATGACATCTTAATGACGCCCGGTGGTTTGTCCCGGCCTAACAGTGAAGTTAAGGAAAGGACAAACGCTCATCAAGGGTTTATTTATTGCGTTATTTTTCCTCAAAAACGAAAAATTTTGAAAAGAACTTGTAGCTAGAATTCCGCTAAAGGCCACTGTTGGTAAAAAAAGAGTTCAAAAATAATGGGGAGGTAGATTTGAAACTAACCTAATAATCGGCAAAATTACCTCGACATTCCGGTTGCTCCCTTATTTAATCATCAGGATCATAAACTAAGACGCTGATGGCCACGGAACATGCCGTACACACATGGTGTGTTTTTTTGCGCAGACTATCTACACGGTTAAGGAGGGTGCGTTTAAGCTATCTATCATAAAGGCATCCTTCCAGGTGGTCACGAAAAGTACAACAAGGCCTTTGTGACTGTCTCAATCGACATTGCTGGTTCCCAGGCGCTTTATTCGCTGGCCCCTTCTTCACAAATATAATCAAACCGCCTAGCCGGAAGTTCGAAGCATGACTTGCAGGCTCCGCGTCGTCCATCGGCCAACGTAAAAGGCACACTTCTCTTCATTTTGATCCTTAGCTACCACAAACAAGATATTAGTATAAAAGGGAAGTGACCGTAGACGAAAAAATCCGAGAGCAGAGGGAGAAACAATCATTTCCGTAAAAATCACTTCTGGATTCTTCATGGGTCTCCGGCTGGTTGTAGATAACCAGTAAATGGAACACAAACAATTAAGGGTAGCATGGAGGTTAACAGTCTATTTCCTGAATTCCTTACTGTCATCACTCCCATTCATTTCTGCCGGAAACACTCGGCCTCTGGGCTGGAATTCGTTAAACTTTGCTTCCTCCAGAAAAGGTTAAACTTTAGTAGCCGACTCATAGTTTTAAATTTAATTTAAATGGTGTGACAAACTAAAGAAGAACGATAACGGAAAATTTAAGCAGACAAAAACTGCCAAGTCATTACAGATTCTTACTTTTAAGACCGAGTTATAAACCACCTGTGGTCCTTTAATATATAATTCTAATTATATTTGATTTTAACTGTAAGAAATAAATTTATTTGACTTTAAAAGTCTGTTCAACGCTTTATGGATTTACGGTCAACCCCGTACAGTCAACTGTTATTTGTGTCAAATTATTTAGTTTTGCACAGTCACAGCAAAAGACTAACGGGACATTTCAAACATCGGTTTACCGCAAGGAAGCTTATGCGGAAATTATCCTGCATTACCAGAGCAACCACCCTATTGCTCACAAGCGGAGTACTGTTAACAGCCTACTCAATCGAGCTAAAACGCACTGTTCTGATAATGAACTCTACCAAAACGAACTCAGTTATTTATTCAAACTCTTTTGCAGAAATGGTTATCCAAGAGAATTTATACGTCGATGCATGAGACGACAGAAGTTAAAAGAAAAAGGAAAAGACAAGGAACTAGATTGTTCCGGTCAAGCGCCCTAATCAAAGAACTGGCGAACACTTCCGTACATCAAGAACGTGTCCGAACTCGTTGAAAGGCACCTGCGGAAACATCAAATCCAAGTGGCGCACAAACCATCGACTACACTACGAAATCAGCTTGTACACCCTAAGGATAGGGTTGGCTATTTAGATAAAAAAAGAAGTCGTTTAGAAGATACCATGTAACAGCTGCAATGCGGTGTACTGTGGTCAGACAGGAAAATCAGCCTCCACGCGCATACACGAACATCAATTGGCAGTAAGGAGGCGAGACCACTTTTCTCAAGTTGCCATGCACACGCTAGAACCTGGACACAAATTTGCCTGGGACAAAACCCGCATTGTTGCCTCCTGTCCATCTAAGAAAGGCCAAGAATTTTTAGAGGCCATTTTCTCAGATAACTCATGCATCAACCGACACATCGAATTGGACCATGTGTACGGCTACCTAAAAGAAAGCGGGAAGAGGCGAGAGCCAATCCCAATGGAAATACACCCAGAATGACAACAATTGGCAGGAATGACAAAGCGATATCGATTTTTCCTGCACGTGTTAAATTTGAACTGTTTTTGCACACTTACCACAAGTCTGACGACGACCTGGGGTGCCAGCGTCGAAAATTTACATAAAAAAGTTACCTATTGTTTCCCAAAGAACGTTTTTGCTTCTAATTATATTTTTTGGGATGCCTATTTTCCAATTGATATATATATATATATATATATATATATATATATATATATATATATATATATATATATATGATAGTGTGTGACTCACCGATCTGCTTAAGGAACATTTATGTTCCGTTGTGCCCCTGGAACTAATATATATATATATATATATGATAGTGTGTGACTCACCGATCTGCTTAAGGAACATTTATGTTCCGTTGTGCCCTGGAACTAATATATATATATATATATATATATATATATATATATATATATATATATATATCAGCCTGGTCTGCAATCCAAGGAACCCGAAAAGCTGCCCTGAAAACCACCATTTATAGTCGAAAAATAAGCTTATCTGCGTAGTAAGCCTACTGCCTCTTCCTTTCTTCTTCATATTGCTGTGAACACACAAATTCGCTTTTTCTTTCTCTTGTCTCTTTTAATACGTAACTGTGGCACACTTCACCTGCACAGTGCCATTTGGTAAACGGTGAGATTATCCGGTGAATGGTGTGCTCACTCATCTTCAAAACGTAATGCGTGCCTTTGGTCTTACCTTGGAGCTCCTGTCCAAAGACACCCAGGCGATTGCAAATCGACATGCACTCAGTGATCAAGAGGAAAGGTCGCAACTGAAATAAAGTTTCCGATCTATTTGCTGTCTGTAGCCAGCCATACCTCACGCCCAGTTCGTGACCTAAATTACTGACTGGATCCGGTTTCAAATGACAAGCCCTCCTGGGCTGCATCTATGGTACTACTGGTTAAATACAACTCGACTGGAACTGCATATATGCCCCCCCCCATGTACTACAGGTGGCTTTGTGCCAAATTCCAGAAAGAATAACCATAACCGTGTGCTAACTGTAACACCAACCCTCGCGTATACCTTACCCATAACCCTAATTGGGTAAGGATGCATTTTATGGCCGTCTAAACAATATACGTAAATAGGAACCAACCCACCCTCTTAACATAGGTGGTCTTGTGATAAATGTCAGGACGAGTAAATACCCCCGAGTCTTAACCCTAACACTATCCCTCAACTAAAACTAAACTATAAACTTAATCTTAACCATAACTCCATCATGAATCTAAACTCTACAGCTAACACGAACCCAAAGCTTAACCCTTAAAATAATCCTGCTCCTGACCTCAACCTCGGTCTTAACCATAACTTTATAACGCATCCTAACCTTAGCCCTAACACTAACCTTACTCCTAAACCTAAGTTCCCAAAAATTGGACAAAAAGCCTAATTTATTGTTGATGGTTCATATTCCCGTGTCTTGTTTGGGCAACCATACAAGGTGTCCTTAACCCTAATTGTAACCCTTAATTTACCCTTAACCACGGTCCTGCTCTTAACCCCAATTTTCCTGAAATGTGATGCAAAATAACTTGCATTACGAGGCGTTCCTTGTTCCATTTCAAATAAATAATCCCTTCCGGCGGATCAAATCAAAAGGCTGAAAGTTTTATCTTAGTCTCCCTTCAGTTTGTTTGCAAAAGCCCTTTATCCAGTAATTTCAAGCCCTATGTCTGCCTGTACATTGGCCCTTGAGAATTTTACGGGGATAGATACGATCATTAATTTAAGCTACAAAAATTCGCAAACATATTCTTTTTGAAATTTTGATATATGCTAACTATCCACCATCTTGCGAAAATATCAGATAGGAATTTCACCTTATTACAATGAAACTATGCCAAATAAAGTCTGGAGTTGTTAGTACCATGCAATCCCACCTTCGGAAGTTAGTGAATTCGATGATATTATTAGAAATTTGTGCATTTTTTACGCAGTGATATCTTGCTTTACTTCACCTACGCATGTATGTGTATTAATTGTGGGGACGGCACTGTCAGCTAAGATAGCCGTCAGTTTCGAAGGTTATCTTTACAAAAACACAAAAATTTATAAAAGTTACATTCCACTCAGAAGGCAAGATTTATTAAAATTTATGCTCGTAGGTTAAAAGCAAATGCTCTTCTACGTCTGATCAAAATGAAGTCCGATTTCAGCAGCAGTCATTCAAGTAAGGAGGCCTTTTTAGACGTGTACAGGTCAGACCTAAACCACATCATTTGATGACATATTTTGAAACAGTCGGGGGATCATTTTCTATTCGACCCGAGCTATCTCAGTGTTCAGGAAGTAAAGCATAAGGGTACCTTGAAATAAATTATTGCCTGGGACTCGACTATGACTGTGGCTTTCTTGTGAGAATTCCTGTCAACTATTAACCAACGGTACATTGTAAAGGATTAACCTGCCATACTCGCGCATGATTGGGGAGACTGTGTGGCACAGTTTTGTTGATATCCTAGAATAATTTTTACAGCAATTTCAAAAGGCACGTGTCATAGTTCAAATCCGATGTTTCAACTTTTTGGAAAGATCTGTTAAAATTAAATCAAAATCCTTTTATAACGGCTCAAAAGTGTCCCCACAACGTACACATAAAACAATAGTTATGCAAGCCGAACTGAACAGAATCACCGAGATCATTTTGGAGCCAAAAGGGTTTTTCCACCCCTAGGCGAGTCAGAAAAGAGTAAAGTTGCAACGCAAAACATTATCATTCTCGAAGAAATTATTTCTTCTTTAGTGTGTCTTGGCTTAATTCAATCTCAACAACGAGGGTCAATCGTAAAAATAAACGCGATGGGAAAATGATAAAAGTTTCGCAATAACTGTGACACTTGTTATTCAAAACATTGTAAGCTTTTCATTCGTCGCGTACCATTTCTCCTCTGTGTGGTCTATATTCCATGATAATGATTCTAGGTTACTTGAATATATCATTTTTTCGATCACACCCAGCATGAAACAGATTGTATGCGACGCTTGTTATCGATATTAATGTTAAGAAAATTCTAGAAAACAGGAAAAATAATAGAATACGCTCACGAATTCGAAGAAAAGCGAATCGGTGCCTTAAAAGCAATTTTTAACTTGAAAATGTATTTCGAAGGGCGCTGTAATTTGAGATAGTAAGGGGCAGATGTTTGTATTTTTCCTGCTAATCGATATGTATCATGCGAGGAAAATCGAATTCTGCTAAAGCAGTATTCAGTGATCCATATTATTCTTTTCGAGACCACCAAGACAAGGATAGTATGAATATTTATCGACGGAAAATATTTTCGGATAAATTTAAAAAAATTCTCTTGAAACAACCTGCATCTTGATTTGCTTTATAAACATGCCTACTTCCATACGTAAGTAGGCATGACTAATAAGGTTACAAATACAAGACCCAGTCCACTTCAGGCAATGCACCACGAAAATCCAACGCACTGACGCAGAAGCAAGGAATCGTTGTTAGAAGTGCAACCAGAAAATGAAAACAACAACCAATTTTTAGTTGTATTTCTGATGCCACGTGGCTTAGGAAGACGGTCGTCTCACTTTCTTCCTTAGACGTCGAAGACCTGACAGGAATGTCCGAGGGAGCGTTTATTGAAAGAAAACCTGGACGGGGCAATATAAGAACTTCAGCAGTTTCGTATCCATCCAGCATAAACAATCTAAGCTGGTAAGTGACACTAATGGCTAAAAACATTTGCTCGGCAGACAGTATGGAGGAGGAGCTTAGACAGATCCAGGACATACTTCACAAGAACGGTTATCATGGTCGATTTATTACACAGTATGGTCGCGAGACCACTAAAACCCACCAAAATTACTGGGGAAAAGAACAGTATTTTCTTCAAAGTCCCCTTTAAAATGAATGCGGCTTTAAACGGATAATGTAAGCATAGGTTGCCAGCTCAGTCCACCTCCGTGTGTATCTACTCATTAACTTACTCCTGTGAAGCGGATCATGTTGGTCGCACGAGCCAGCGTTTATCCAAAAGGATAAAGGAACAGCTGCCAAGCATGGCTGAGAAAAGGCGAAGTTATCTATGCCCACACACCTTGCTGATTCGGAGAATGGTGTGGTCCCCGAGGAAGTCTTCCGTGTAAGTTATAAGGTTCCACTAAATTAACCCGTCCCTGGGTCAGCGTCTCCTAGCAATTGCAAAAGCTACCGCCATCGGGTAAAGGGTGCGCAAAAAAGTGCCTCCTTCAAGCTCCGTGCCTAGCATGTTCAACGGTCGCTTAACTGCATGCACTCCTTCACGTCCTCTTTCTTCTCCCGCCGCCCTTCCCCTGAAACGGCTCCACCAAACCCTCACTGCCGCCTAACCATCTGTCACTTAGCTCCCTCCCCTATTCACACGACTCACTTGTATGACAATCGAACATTATTAACCACATTTTTCCACTTTTGCCCCGTTTCTATATAAATTTACTGGTACCCACGCCAAACTGGTCTTCTGAATCCTTTGCTGGATATTTTTGTAACTCTAATACCACAGTAGTAAAAATGTAGTAACAGTTCGAAAGAAGTTGAGCAGTTCACTGGGATGGGTTTATAGGAACCTGACGTCGCAGATAGATTAATATACCACCTATCATTACAGGCCAAAAATTCCTAGCAACAGTTTTCATTACAAGATGCGCCCGAGTCTGTGCATCATGATTGGCGAGCAGATAGCGAATGTGACACAGGTCCCATTTCGCTGAGGTATGTCTCCTCCCCCTGACAGTGGAAAGCATTCACGACTACAGCAGCCTCAAGTATAGAGCTCTTATTGTCAAATTGTTATTGTCAAATTGGTTAAGGTGGTGCTCACCACCAATCAGATTGTTTTAAGGTTCCTTGACGTGTGATAGCCATCTCGGTCCACCCATTCAGCCCCAAATATGCAACTTATTTTCCCTCCAGCCCTGCTTGAGTCACAGCCCCCGAGGTTGCGCTCAACAGTTAAACGTCGAAGTACTCGATCACACATTTTCGTCCAGCGCTCTTGGTCGAGTCCTCTGAGGTACTTGTTGCCCCTGAAGCTAAGTTGAAGGTGGTGGACTGAGGGTGACTCCAAAACGGTAGGAATGGAGTCTCTTAGTTGCACCACCTTTCTGTACAGTGCTACGTCAAGCCTGCGAGCAACCTCTTTTTCCAGTTCTGTGAGGGAGGTATATGACCTACCACGCTGTGGACTCTTTGTAACTGGTTAATGCCTTTATCTCTGTTACGTGGGGTCTAGGAGAACTTTCAACGAAAGATTTAAAGAGCTCCTTGGGTGTTTAATCGCGTCCTATTTGGTTACTTGCGTTCGGCAGTAAATGTCCACTTACTGACAGAAAACGTGAATAGAACACCGTCCTTGTTGCAGCGACCTGCGCAGTAAAGGCGCTTGAATAAGGTGTGAGACCTATGGGCTCCCGAAACGCATGAATCAGGTTACGCAAATTCCAAACTTCCTATAACTACTGGTCGACCGGAGAGGGTGACGTAGTGGCACGTCAAAACACAGACCTTCAGGTTCTATCAGTCACTTCACTCCATCTCGGCATCCGGCTGACGGGATCCGGCAGTCGATGGTGAATGGGAGATGGCATGACGATGACACTGTAGAATCCATCTTCACGATTCATCAGCTAATTTGATCACATAATAAAGCTAAACTGCTTGAATCTATCAGGAAATCCTGAGGGTCATGGCTTACATGGTTGCCAACTGAAAGGATAAACCTATCCTTCTTAGAACTTGGCGTCAGACTTCCTGGCACGTCCTTAAGGTAGTCTCTGCAGAACTCTCCCCCATATGAGATCAGTGTCGCCTCTAGTTTGTTACACTCACATATTGGCTGTTTAGATTCCTCAGACACCGGATCACTTGCCTTAGCACCGGATTCAGATTAGAGAGCGAAGACAGAGTGCGACAGACGCTGCACAAGTTTGTTTCAGAATAAAATATTTCATGAACAATCCACCGTCCTGTAACAACTGCATAGACACATGGTGGATATAATCGCTCAGGAACGGTCGAAGTGCCACCGACTGCCATCGTGTGACATGCTGACTGGTGCACGATCTGGTTTCTTATCTCAGCCCCTAACTCAGGTATGAAAAGCATCTGTGGTTTTACGTGGCTGGACTCCTAGTAGCAGCAACATTCTAGCAACCCTTTAGACCAACAGTTCAAATAAAATTAATGTAGGTAGTGGGGTTTTCCCTGCACGACGGAACTCTGGTATGAAGTTTGGTTCAGCTAGTGAAGATGAACTAGTCATGTGGAGGTGCGTGGTCAGGCACGTTATGTCTAATAAGTTACAAATACTTGGTACCAACGCCCAACTCTTAAAACCCTGCGGAGAAGGCAGCGGCAAGCCTTCAGTCGATCATGTTAATTGGGGTCGTCTTTTCGCACGAAATCAAAGCCGTGACCAATTGTGTAGTTCGGTAACCGCCTGAGATGTCTTGCCAGTCCTATTCAGTGGAGTACTCCTTAGTCCCTCAAAAGAGACGAAGCAATAAAATTTGCCCTCAAAAGTACTAACAGCCTTGCTGTTGATAACCTCACAATGCTTCTTTGACACTAACAAAATATTCAAACCAATATACGAAACATCAATTCTTGTGTCCATCGTATTGTATGCTCCTACGTTTCTTGTTATCACACTTTCACCCATTGAAGAATAACATAACTATTTGCTTACTTACAACACTAGATTTCCTGCCTCATCGTTTGCAGGTCTAACAGCGTTCTACCGTTTGTTTTCTATTTAATTGCTCCTTTCGGATAGCCACACTATTTTTTCCCACCAACTCCCTTTATATATATTCGAATCTCTCATCTTCTTCTCGCGTAAACTACCACTTGTAAGCTTTGAGACACTTGGTTGTGAGTGCACGGTTTATATCTTGCTAATCCTCTCTTATTATAGAATCGTGTTTTGTCCATACGGTTATTGACTGCGTTCGTACCTACGACGACACAAACGATTAAGACTAGATGAGCTTAAAGCGGCTAGCTCAACAGAAGTCTAATAGAACTATCCGAATGGGCAACAGCTGGCGGTTGGATATATTCTACACTATTACCTTCCGAGCTAAAGATACTTCGATCAATTTCACAACCTGTGCTAGCCATCATTTGTTATATACACGAATGAAAAATCAACCCGCAAGGAGAACTGACACATTTTATCAGGACTGAATCTGTGCAATAAAGGAACTTAACTACATGGAACAAGGATGTTTGAAAGACGTTGGAACGAAGATTACAAAAAAGTAGCTACTTGATACTGGAAGCATCCTCGTTAGCCGAAACAGTTAGGTCAGAAAGCTGTTTTACTCGTGAGATCAATGATAACCTAACCACAATGAGACTCACACTCCGTCGGGAGTTACGTGCCTCAACTGACAATAACTGCCCTTGTCGTGACAAGCGCCTACAACGTAAGGAAGAGGTTCATGACACCCTCGCGGCTGTACAGAAGACGGATGAATCGACTGTGTTGGGTTGCTTCAGCATGCAAATGCATACAATTCGTGTCACCTGGGTGGAAGGGTTTGATTGTCACAGGTAAACAACTGCAATCATTACAGTCTCATACTGAGTAGGTATCAATCATAACACAAGCTAATTGTGCTCAGCATCGTCTTTCAGCTTTCAAAGGCTAAGATTACAACAGGGAAGACCCCGTTATCCCATCAGCGCCAAATGCTGAACTTTGAACAAAACACGACAGTAGTAAACCTAACGAAGTAAACATGAGAACTTTCCAATAGAAGTGACACCAACCTAAACGATATGCAGAATATGGAGCAAAGCAGTCAAGAAGATTAACAAACTGTGGAACGTCACCTATATTACTGCCAATGGAGTCATCAAACTTGCACACCAAAAACAACAGGACTGATTTGATGCATCGATGGAGAAATAAAAAAACCAATCTACATGAAGGAAATCCGTATGATACTTATGGCCTATCTGAACAGATCTACACTCTACAACAAAGCTGCATTCTCTCACTGCTAAATACAACAGAAACTGACTAATGGCCAAAATAGCAGGCTGACCGCTAGTTCGGAAGAGACCGAAGGCTACACAGACATTGGTCAGGAAAAAAGGTATTCTACACTTCTCAGGGCGTGAAACTGTGCTATTTGTGGCTCAGATGGGACAACCCCATAAGAAGAAAATTTAAGATCCTAGAATGCTAAGTCTTCGACCACCCATGTATACTCTCAGAGGAAGCAAGCAACAAACCACCTGAATTTTGAACTAACCGTGACGTTGATCGTCTCTTGGCCTTGCTGGAAACAATCCAAACAGTTTGTCAGATATTCGGTGAAGCAGCGGCAATCTATAAATATGACGTTGACTATATCATTTTAAGGCTGTCTTCGTGGCTCCACAATCCTAAAAGAATGCACACATTTTTTTGCTATACGCAAAGAAAACGAAAAGATCTGTTGTATTCGTCAGGGCATCTTCCTCCTTAGTACTACTAGCAAACTCTTTGCTCGAATAATACTCAATTGCTTGAAATGATACTTACATCCGGGCCAACTTTATAAAGCCGATTCGGATTCCGAAACTACGCATGATTTATCCCGCATATACGTAAACAATTTGTGGAAGCACCATAGGCCTATCAACTCGGTAAATTCATTCTATAATGCCTACTGAAATTGTTTTCAGTCAACGTGGTGATGGTCTTAAAAAACGATTTTCTGTAAAAATAACCGCGCTGGTTATAGGCCGTTTGTCGAGCGCATGCTATGTTCATCGCCCGAAAAACCGGGCAGTTAGGTACTATTGTCCCTGATGTTGCTTTTTTTGGCTTTGGGCGGGTTAGCGTTCAAGGTTCGACATTTTGAGGGTTTTAGTTTCAGTATTAGCGTTGTCATGTGGGGGGCTGGCATGAGGACTCCTTCTATCCGACACGCCAAAGTCTAGATTTTGAGTGTTGTTGGGTTTAGCGGTTTACACAAGAGGTTAGTTTTAGGGCTGCGAATTCCTTCAGGATTAAGGTTAGTTTTACGATTAGGTTTGAGGTCAATTTTGATTTACGGTTATGGTAAATTTTAGCTATTAATTTATATAAGTGTTAAGGTTAGTGTTACGGTTAGTTATGAGGTAAGGGTTAATTTCAGACTAGTGCTTAGGTTTAATTTTATGAAAAGAGTTAGTTTTAGGGTTGCAGTTAAGTTAAGAACTAGAGTTGGGGTTAATTTTCACGTGAGAATTAGTTTTAGGTGATTAGGTTTATGTTAGTGCTTATGTTACTTATAAGGTTAGGGTTCGTTTTAGGCTTAATTTTAAGGATATTTTTAAGTTATAGGTTATTTTTGAGGTAAGTTTTAGTCTTATTTCTTTGGTTGGTTTTCAGGTTCGGGTGAGTGCTGGGCTTACGATTAGTTTTAGGTTTGAAGTTGGGTTCGTTTTCGGGTAAGGGTTAGTTTTAGGGCAAGGTTTAGTTTAGTTTAGGCTACTTATACGGCTACTACCATTACTACGATGAAGGCTACCACGGTAGCTGCTGTTACTGTTAAGGCTGATATCATTTACGCTGATAGGATTATCAACATCACTAGAACTGAAGCTGAAACTAATAATATCGTACTGTTAAGAGCACTGTTAGTATTATTATTACAAATAGACTCTACTGCACCGAAAGATAATACTACTGATACGACGGACAATATGACCACTGGCACAGCTGCCAGCATGGCGTCCGTCTCCGGTACTACAACTTGTATTACTACTACCACGACCAATGCTACTTATCCTACTACTTCTACTACTACTACTACTACTACTACTACTACTACTAATACTAGTAATAATAATAATATAGTACTATTATTACGACAACCACTAATACTTATGTCAGTACTGTATCCACTACCTGTACTGCTAATACGGCTATTATTACTTGTATGATTACTTCTATTACCAATACTAAGAATTTAAATGCTGCCAGTAGAGGTGGTACTACCGGTAGTGGAATGAGGACAAGTTATGGAATTAACCCCATCGGAATTAATGCTACTGGTACAACTATGGGGACTGTGTCTACTCCTACGCCTCCAACTAATACTTTCACTACGAACACGAATACTGCACCTAAGACTTATGTTACCAAAATGACTACTGTTCCTGTCGTTTGTACTACTACTGCCAGTAATACTGATCGAAGCCAGCGCCAGCAGTACTACTGCCACTTATAACAATAATATCGGTTACTGCTGATCGAACCGGTATCACCGCCAATTAAACAGTGAAACTAGTCCATCGACTGATATTGTCGGTAAAAAAACTGCAGTGAGGAACATCAGTAATTCTGTGAACAACTTCTGCTACCACCAGTAGGAATACCAGTGCTAAATCTACTGTGTGTTCGACCGCTAAAGTGACCTACACTGGCACTGCTAAAATAGTACGGCGAATACGACGATATCTCGACTGCTAGGACTGCAGTAACTGCCCCTAATACTGTTGATACAACGACTGCAACGGCTAGTACTAGAACAAGAAATGCCGAAATTACGGTAGATTATGTCGAAGAATGGTACTACAAACACTACCGGTATGTCTGCGGATATCACTACGGATAGTATGGCAACCGCTGCACGTACCGCTGCTGAAATACTTGCTACTAAAACTTCTATGCGTACTGCAGGAAAATATACTCTGACTACTGCCACTTCGGTAAAGACTACTCTACTACTGCCACCACGGCTACTGCTTATGATAAAGGTGTCACAAAACCGAGAATTCTTATAGGGCAACCATTTGAATTAAAACCGCAGCTGGCTAGACTGCTTTTCCTAATGCAACTCCTAGCGCAATGTTTCAACATTCGCCGGACGGTCGGTTAACGTCAGCTGTAAGCTTTACGATTATAGGCAGTTTACCATGTCATCCTGAGGATGCTGCTATTGCAGATATAGTCAAAAACAAGTAAGGCAGGTATTGCGAAGAATGTTCATTTAAAAATTACTTTTACCAGCACGGATAATTCCAATACGATACCTTACGCAACTACCAATAACTTCTCGTGACGCCGCAAAATAACAGCATTGGGTAGTTACTGCAGCCTAAACTGCTGCTGCTCCTGCTATTGATGCTGTTCCTCCTTCTTTTGCCACTGCAACTATAATTTCTACTCTCATTTCCTCTACGAGGGTTAATAATCCTGCAACAACTGCTTCAGCGGTAATGACTGCTACCACTGCTAACAGGACTGATACGAGCAATAAAAATACTACTGTAACTGGTACAGTGTCTACTGCAACTGCTTCTACGACAACTACTACTACCAGTGCTGCTACCGCTAATAATGTCACGGTTGCAACCAATTTTACCATTGGGACTACTAATAATACTATAACGGTAACTGATGTTACTGCTGCCACTGATATGACAGCTACTCATACTACTACCATTATATAAGTACTAGTATTACGTCTCCTGCTACCGCGATTGCTGCTGTTGCTAGTTCTCTAGCCACTGACTCTGCAACCGCTGCTACTATCACTGCAACTACGATGAATAGTAATATTACTATTTCATATTTAACTGTTGTTGATACTACCATCGATTCTACTTCTAACACCAACAATACAACTGCTTATTCTAGTACGAATACACCGATGGGAAGTGCAGCTTCTCCTAGAACTTTTAATACGACTACAGCTGGTACGTATGCTAATAATACTACAACTACCACTGCTACCGAAACTAAAAATACTACTAATATGACTGCAACAAAAACTACGAATACTTCTATCACTAGGGTTATGACTACTGCCGCGACTTCAACATTTGCTATGGCATCTGTTTCTACGGCAAGCGCTACTGTAAGTGCTACTTTCACAACGAGAAATACTAGAAAACTGCAAAGATTTTTTTACAGCTGTTGCTGTGATTACTGATAATACTACTATTATAAATACTTTAACTACTACTGCAACTAATAAAGATAACGCAGCAAGACTGCCACAACGACTGCTGCTGCTACATCTGCCACTGCTACTGCTGTTACCACAACGGACACTAAGAATAACAGTTTGACCTTCGAAGTCCAACGATTTCCATCGTATGCTCCACAGAAGGGTGGTCCAGGGACAGTGACTTGCGCGTGGCTTAGTTTTAAGGGATAGTAGACTTGCGCTGCAGCTACCGCACTCTTACCTCCTCCCCCACCTGAGCCCGGTATCATGACAGAGTCAAGAAGACCGGAGGTGGGAGAGGGTGCAGGTGGCTGGCACGGCCACAGCCACCCCTGGGCGTGCCACTCCACCTGGCTCAGATCGCACGGAGTGGGAGTGCCATGAAGGCCACATTAAGAAATAGCCATTGCAGTCTGACTCGCATTCAGCCACACTGCACAAAACACACAGGGGGTTGACCACGCGGTCCGAGTTATCCGTCAGTTACAAACCTTCCAAGCCATGACATTTAGCGCGACGTGATAGTTTCAAGCACGTCAGATTGTTTATAGGGAGTAAAATGCCCTGAGCCGTCGACCTCACTCTCTCCCAGACACTCACAATCAGACCACCGTCCCTGTTGGTCAGTTGTCTGATGCGGAAGTGGGCGGAAACTAAGAATGCTACTTATATTACAAATAGAACTTCTACTGATGCTATTGCCAATACCATGATGACGTATAAAACAAATAATAAAAAAATCACTAATTTTAATAGGACTTCCAAATTTACGGCTGCTACTACTGCTACTGCTGCTGCTGGTACTACTACTACTGCCTGTAGAACGCTATCACAGCGGTTACTGCCAGCTCTACAAAGGAAATAACCAGAAGTGTCCATTGTTTTCGACTATCACCGCCAAAATCATGAAGACTAGTATTAAGACTGCTGATACTACCAGGATTGTTACTGTGAGTACTGCAACTGCTTCGAAGACTGCTATTAAAACTGCTACAGATGCCACATCTGCTACTGCTACTAAAGCCAGCGCAATTGCCTCTACAAATACCAGTACAACTATTGCTAATACTACCACTACTACTACTAATACTTCTACTGCTACTAATACTACAACTGCAACCGCAACTGCCACTACGAAGAACTACTACTACTGCCTCTACTAATTGAACGACAAGTACTACTAGTTCAATTATGATTACAACTTCTATTATTATTCGTACTGCGAATATTATTATTATTAATAATACTACTGCTGTTACTGTTAATATAAACACTTCTTCTAATACAACTACAACTATTAATACTACTAATAATAATAGTATTACTATCATTACTAGCAGTACAACTATTACCACAACTGCTAATAGTTATATATCAAATGCTACTACTAAAACTTTGAGTACACCTGTTGATTTAAAAATTTGATTTTCCAAACGGCCTTCTAATTTATGTCATCAAGTACAACCAACGGAAACGAAGGCGGCAGATACCACGTCAACGAATGCTCTAACCGCTGAGTCAACCGAAAATGCTGCCTATTTAGCTGCGGCTATAACCTTACATACTACTCCGAACCACTGCTGCAGCCGATGCGACCAGTGACATTACACCAACTTTTAAACTTCTGCTGCTGTAAACACCACTGCTAGCAGTACTGCCAAGACAGCCCGTATCACCACTAGGACGACCAATGTGAAATAAGACCCAATGCGACTAGAAGTACGAGTAGTAGTACGAGTAGTTGTACTGCCACAACTAATGCTGCCGCAGATGCTTCGAAGGTGGGTGCATAAAAAAATGCCGCCCACGGGCCTGCACGCAATGTAAATGGGGAACAAACAAAGAATCTAAAAAACATCCAACAATAAACACTTCTAAGTTAACAAGTCATTATTTCCTATAATTGCAACATAGGATTCGCGATGCCTCAGAATTTTCTTCGCTTCTTATCGACTGGGTTTACTAGCAAAAGAATGGAACACAGATGGACTCCCCTTTCTGTGTTGATTACCGAAGCAGTTTGGCAGAGGCGCGAGCTACGGGTCTTCCGTTCTTAATCGCCAAAATTCTGGGCCAGCTAGGTTGACGAAACATTTGTCATAATCAAGAGGAATGACATCCAGGACTGTAAGGTCTTATAGAACTCAATATTCCCCATCATTCGATCTACAATCGAAGAGGAAAACAACAACCAGTTACCCTTCCTTGACAGGTTACAGGAACGGCTGATGGGAATACTTCTATTACTATGCCAATTTGTAAATCTGACTATCGTTCCGATGTTAGCAATTAGCGGCGTTTTCATACAGTAGCAAACCTATCTCATTCAAAATGTCAAAATTTATGAAAGAGGCATAATCACTCACGAACCGGTGCCAATTAATGCATCAATTCTTTGAAATAATAATAAAAAACCTTCAGTGGATTTGAAGGATAAAGGAAATGTGAAAAGTAATATGATTTTATTGGTAAATGTTAACTTTTTTAAAAAGCGGCAAATACTGAGAACGCGAAAATTATCATAAAAATTACAAATTTTGCGTACCGAATCTACTATTCATCCCTTCCCAACATCACTTTTTACTCGATTGCTCTGGTAAAACATATCACATGTCTTTTCTAATCACATTAAGTTTTTTCATAATGATCATCTATCAGTGGTCGTTATATATTTCGAGATTATTAAAGCCTTTTATAAATTGCCTCATAGGCGATTCATATTTAAGCAGGAAACTTAAAGATTACGTAGTCCCTTATTGATTTTTTATTACGTCATAACTATCTAATCGGCAACAAATGTTTTAGTGGGGTCCCCATTTTCAACTAAGACCCCTATTTTAATTGGTGTCCTTCAGGTTTCGTGCGAGTTCTTTTTGTGTTTCTGCTTCACATAAATCATATTCCATCAGCGGGTAAATTTACTCTTTTAGTTATGCTTACAATCTGTAAATCGAAGGTCAAATGAGGCTTAGAACAAATCCATGTAGACTTGCATGCTCTTTTTGCGTGATACTCAACGGGGCAAATGGAATTCTCACCTTCTAAGTGTCGTTGCATAAGTTTACAGCCTGAAAGGCTGCCAAAATCAGTTATTTTTCAAGGCACACCTGTGACTGAATGTTTCATCATCAAGGATATAGCTTTAAACTTACTTATAAATTAGATTTATCACCTCAAGCCGATGGCAGTTCGACCGTCGATTTCGACGAAGTCCACCGAAGGCTCCACACCAGGTGGTGCAGGGACGGTGACTCTCGCGTGAATTAGTTTAAGTAATAGTAGCCTTGCGCTGCAGCTACCGCACTCTCTCCTCCTCCCCCACCTGAGCCCGGTGTCAAGACAGAGTCAAGAAAACCGTAAATGAGAGAAGGCGCAGGTGGCTGGCGCGGCCGGAGCCGCCCCTGGGCGTGCCACCACACCTGGCTCGGATCCCACAGAGTGGGAGTGCCATAAAGACCACATTAAGAAGGAGCCATTGCAGCCTGACTCTCAGTCCGCCTGTCAGCCACTCCACACAAAGCACACATTGGGCTGACCACGCGGTCCGAGTTATCCCGTCAGTTGGCAACCTTCCAAGCCACGGCTTTTAGCGCACCCTGATAATTTTAAGCGCGTCAGATTGTTTATAGTCAGGAACATGCACTGAGCTGTCGACCTCACTCTCTCCCCAACCCCACCATCAGACACTGTCCGAGCCGGTCAGTTATTCAAAAGAAAACTATACCTTGAAGCAAAAACGAAAGAGCGTTTACACGTGAAGGGAGGTATAAATAGTGCAGAATTTCGCAGGTTATAAGGAAGACAAATGGGGGTAAGGACAGAAAGCTTGGGGAGAGTTGAACTATTATTTAGTCAGAAAAGGAGGCAAAAGTCTGCTTCAAGTCTCCTGACCCAAAGAAATTTTAGCTTCATTATTTTATTTTATTTCATTTATTTATTGCCAGTTTACAGGCAAGGTCAAAAAATATATACAGTAGAGGGTCAAGCTGACAGTGAAAAAACTCCTGATCGCTGTTTCAGGTGTTTTCAGAAGAAAAAACTGCAGCTTATTGAGTAATTAAAGTTCAGGACAGGAACGCGTTAACACAGGTGCCCGGTGAAGAACTTCTCCATTCAGTGTTACGGATCCGGTATTCTGCACCAGCAGGTATATCGGCAAGCAGCTGTTCTCTGGCGACTGAGAAATAAGCCGATTGAGCCAGCAATATTGCCCTCAGCATGAATTCCGGCACAGGATTCAGAGTCCGTGAACGCAAATCAGATGCGAAGAGAGCTTCCACAGAGTCAGCACCCAAAAGTTTTGGAAGGTGTCCTGAATGTAGAAAACTAGTGACAGTTCGCCTAAACGAGGGATGGTTTTGCTGAATTTTGATATATCTTGGTAGTATATTCCAGAATGCTATAGCGTTTACCGAAAAAACTGTCGGTATCTAACTGTGCGTGCCAAAGGAAGAAAATAAAAATACATCTCGATGACTGGTGCGCCGAGAGTGGTCGAGGTGCCTCCGAGATGTAAGGGGGTTAAATGTACGACTGTTTAGTAGTTTTAACAGTAAAAATGGTCCCTTCTGTAATCTGCAAAGCCGCAGCGGGTCAAGGCTTGTAAGCTCACAGCGTAGGTGGAAGGACAGGTTTCGGTTTTCTGAAGAGACAACTCTTTTAGTAAAGAAATGCTTGACTGATTCTATCTTCTTCCGTTCACTAGCATGCAGAAAACTAAATAGAAACGAGCAGTATTCAACTAGGCCTGACATGTGAAATGTTTCGGACATTTTATTTTTGAATGGCTAGATTCGTTCATTAAACCGAAGAAAAGACAGCAAAATTCAAGAATTGGAAGTACAAACATACGATAATGTCTTAATTTAATTTCAGGAAGGTAGAAATTATAAGAAATAAAGCCGCAAATCTGAGCAGTTTTGGCCGTAATTCTATCGGCATGAGGCGAAAGATCTAATTTATTGGTGTAGCTTAAGCCCAAGTCCATGATGGAGGAACATTCAATCATAGGGCAACCTTCAATGATAAGAGGTTGCGGCAGCCGTACAGGCCCAAAATTCATGTAGCGACACTTAGTAGGTGAGAACTCCATTAGCCATGTTGAGCTCCAGGCCGAAAGAGCGTCTAAGTCTGAATGAATTTGTTCTAGGCACCGTTCGGTCGTAGAGTTAGAGAAGGAATACACGCATTTGAGGTCATCAGCATAAATAAAAGATTGAGAATGTTTAACTATCGATGAAATATCATTTATACACAGTAAGGACCAAATACGGTACCTTGAAGCACACCACTAACAATCGGGGTAGCACTTGAGTATGAGGACCCTACTAAAACTTTTTGCTTTCGATCATTTAGGTATGATCTAATAAAGTCAGTAAGGGGACTACGAAATCCTATAGCTTCTAGTTAAGCTAGAAGTCGTTTATGAGGCACTTTATCGAATGCCTTTCTAAGATCAAAATAGATAACTACCACAGAGAGATGATCATTACGAAGAGAGGTTAGTAGATTTAGAAAAGACATGTGGCAGGTTTCACAAGAGCGGTCCGGTAAGAAGCCGTGTTGGGAAAACTTTATAATTTGATTGCTTATGCAAAAATCCATGATTTGTTTTGCAATTAGTTTTTCGAAGAGTTTAGCAAGAGAGGGTTTTTATGAGCACCGCGATAGTTATGAATGTCCAAGCGGGAACCAGATTTAAAAACTGGTATTACAATAGAAGTTTTCTAATAATCGGGGAAGAAACCATTTTCGAGAAATACTGAGAATAACTTGTTTAGTAAAGGTGGAAAATCCCTTAACTGTTTAATAAGTGAGTTTGGAATGTTGTCAGTTCCAACCGAATGTGAATTTTTTTAGGTGAGCTATTTTCTTTTGAATACATGAAGGCGAGAAATATATGGTTGTTAGAAGCGAATTTGAAAGCAGAGGAATTGTGGGAGTGGGGGCTATTTTCAGTGGTAAAGCGGTTGGCAAAAAACGAATATAACAACTCGGCTTTGCCCAAATCGTCTGTAACAATTTTTTGTTACAGTCGAGTTAGGGGCCTACGAAATTCTATGGTCTCTAGTTTAGCTAGAAGTCGTCTATGAGTCACTCTATTGAATGTCTTACTAGGATCAAAATATGTAACTACTACAGCTAGCTTATCATTGCAAAGAGAGCTTAGTAGATTTGGAAAAGATATGTGGCAGGTTTCACAGGAGTGGTCCAGTAAAAAGACATGTTGCGAAGAGTTGATAATTTGATTACTTCTGCAAAAATCCGTGATTTGTCTTGCAACTACTTTTTCGAAGAGTTTTGCACGAGAGGGCGTTTAATGAACACCGTGATAGTTATAAATGTCAGAGCATGAACCAGATTTACAAAACTGGAATTATAATAGAAGTTTTTAAATAATCGGGGAAGAATACTTTATGGGAAATGCTGAGAAAAAGTAGCTCAGTAAATGTGAAAAATCTCTTAACTGTTCAATAAGTGAAATTTGAATGTTATCAGTTCCAACCTAATTTTGATTTTTTTCGGCTAGCTATTTCTTTTTGAATACTTGAAGGCTAGAAATTAATAAATAAATTGTATATTTTAGGCCCAGAGAGCACCGTTATTTAAACTTAGTATCGTGGTATAAATAAATACAAATAGGATAATTGCTGCACTATGTGAGCAGCCATTAACAGCAGAAATGAACAATATGGTAGGCAGATCCGATTCAGAACGATTTGCCATTTTCAACAATCTTTGACCTATACGGTGAACTTGAAAAGAAGCAGTAAAAACTCCTATGGTTAAATCGGAGGCGGAGTTCGGCGAGCCGCCAATTTATAAAAATAAGAATAAAAAAACTGCTTCACTAAAAAATTAATATCTAGATGCAATGGGATAGTATTGTGATGTTGCGGAAAACGTATGAGGGTTCGGAACGCTCTTTGTCATGTGAGAGCTAATATAGCAGTCAGAGCTACTGTTTGTAACCACCAGTGGAGGTGAGAGAGGAGGAACTCATCGTGGACACCAGGGTCAAAACGAAGAAAGGACATGAGATCATCATCGAGATGCGACCTTTATGACTGCACAGTCCACCGAGCAAAGAGGCAAAACCATCATAACCCGCCTTGATCATCAACTTAACCTGAAGACCATCGTCTGGGTTGCAAAATCGGAGGAAAGTATCAAGGTTGTCAAGAGTAGGCGATGCTAGTTTTTCAAAAGGGTGGAAAAAGTGAATGCAAAGATAGACTCTGCAGACGATGATGGAAATATAATTAGAGACCAATATAATATCAAGGGAGCTGCCTCAAATACCAGATGGACAATTTTCGAAATCCAAAATATGCGAGTTTGGGAAGGAAACAGACAATAAAGACTTTATATCTTCCGAAGTTAAATGTTTTGCTTAATTTTGTTTTGAAAATAGCTAATATAGACGACAACATAATTTGCCGTGGAAGATTATTCCAGATGAAAGCATGTTTGGAGGCCAAAACTGTGAATGATTAGTTGTGGAGCTAAGGGGTTGTGAACTGATCGTGGAGGAATTACGAGTGGCGTAGGGTCGATCGACCGGAGCGAGAGTGTTAATTCGTGGGAGATTTGGGCTAAAGTTAACGCGAAACAGGAAGCAGAGACCGGCTTCGAGTCTTCTAACCCACAGAAGTTCAATGTTTGCTAACTGGCATCTATCCGTATAAGAGATACTGGATCCAGGAAGAGAAAATAGTCTTCGAGTAAAAACCTCTGAACTTTTTCAATCTTACTGCGGTCAGAGGCGTTCATTAGTCCAAAGAGGGGACAGCAGTATTCTAGTATAGGAAGAACAAACATGCGGTACAGGTTGTACTTTATTTCCGGAAGGAAGAAATTAAGTGATAAAAAACCAAATATCTGTGCAGCCTTTGTAGAAATTCGATCTGCATGAGGCTATAATGCTAGCTTATTCGTGTAACTTAGACCTCAGTCTTTTATGGCTGATCATTCTAAAAGTTGACTTTTTTGAAATACTAGGGGTCCAGGAAGCTGGTTGTTAGATGTGAATTTGTATCTGACAGCAGGGAAATTTAGGGGGTTAGGCTAATTTAAATGGTAAAGTGGTTGACAAAAAATGAATTTAACAATTCTACCTTGCTCAAATCCTCTGTAGCGAAATGTTTTACAGTAACGGTAAACGGAGTTACATTCAGACGCTTAGCCGATGACCGCACATGGAAGAGTTGAGCAACAGATTTGGGTGGATTGGCATTACTTAGTGCCAAAGACTCCCTACGCCTACCTCGCGCGAGCCCATAGACAAAGCACCTACGTCGGAGAATTGAAAGATTACCTCGCACGCGAATGGCCAAGTAAGAAGTAGCAGTGAGGAGAAAAGACCCCGGCCCTTAGTTTGCAGCTCACTCAATAGGACTTAGCAATATTTCTAAGTTTCACAAGGCTGAAATACCCACAAGTGGTGATAAATTTGTGAGCCTCGAGTAACTTGAGTCATGGTTCTCAGGCCCGCAGTAGATCAACAAGCATAATTACCTCCAGTTCCAATATTTGTGCTGAGGCTTCACCTGTGCAAGGGAATCAGTCACGTGAGGACAGCGCGGGTGAAAAACACCTTGTGCCGCCATTACCCTTATTTGCGCCTACCTCTAATGATTCTTTCGTGTAAATAAAACCTCTTCGTACACCGATCGCATCTTCGCCTCTTGAACTTTTCATGTTATTTTTTTCAGTTCAAAATAAAAACTGGTTGCCTATACCTAGTGGCTGATCTGCGACGAATGTGTTTACCTTCCTATCAAGTGGCAAGAACACCATATCAAAACAGAACGTAGAACGTTTTGGAAGAAAGCATGTGAGTTATTTGTTATGTGAACTGATCAATCTTCTCAATACAATCGGACAGTTGGATGACAGATGTTTTATCATATGTAGTTAAGGTGGACGTCACACGGGTAGCGGGCAAATTATCTAAGGCTCCAATTATTACATCGTCATGAGTGGCCGAGGGATTTCCACGTCTCCGACTGCTTGCGCACTAGGGTTTAAATATATACTTACACTCATATGTAACGACTAGCTAAGGAAGATTTGACTTCCAATGTCACGCGAAGTGAGAATTTTTTTAAGATGATTGGTGATATTTAAATTTGTGAGCCCAAAAAAGACTTCGGTACAGGCAATGTGGTGAGAGTGCTTTCTATATTATGCATAAGATGGTGGGTTAATCTCAGAGCTCTATGATATCTCACGTCATAAAAACACATTATAATAATAATCATTTTATATTAATATTCCCACTGAACGCAAATTTGCATATTTTACTGGATTAAATATACAGCGTAGATCGAGCAAACTCCAAAACTAAGTCTGTAATTCCGAAGTTCAGTAACGCATATTCCTTGCGATAACTAAATTGACGCAGTGTAAGCTATCCCGGTGTGCTAAAAACGGCGGCTTGGAAGTTTGCCAACTGACGCCCCAAAGCAGATCTCAGTATAAACACAGTGTGTGTTCGTGTGGAGGAGTCAACTGGTGGGCTGCAGCGCTTCCTGCTTCAGGTGGTTTTATGACACTGGACTCAATTGGCATCTAAGCTACCCCTGTCTTATTGTGGGAAATCATGGTTCATTAGTTTTGAAACAGGTGTGAGTGGCACCTGCATACGAGCTTATTAGATTTTTCAGTAACTGTGCCCGTTACTGCTCCGGTCTCAGTGGTGCTGCCTTGAAAATGGGACCGGTGGGCAATGGAGGACTGAGTGCGGTAGATATTACGCAACACCATTATCATTCTTAAACGAACTCACTAAATGAAATGCTTCTGTGTTCACTCTGTTGTGTGGGCGCATGGCGGAAGTCCACGATAACGTTATTTTAAACATTCAAGTTCATGAACTGTTTTAAAAATTATATGTAAACAATTTGTTTTGGTAAAAAATGCTGGGTGGAATCAGGCTTTTTCTGCTAATGCAATTATGGATCTATTAAACAGGAAACTACAGTAGAATACAGTCTTTCAAACATGTGAGAAAACAAGCATATAATTTTGGGAAACATAATAGAAAACTTGGAAGGATAAGAGTGGTCTCCTTCTCACAGAAAGTTAACTAGAAGCCATATAGCAAACGACGTAGACAAAATGCACGGTGTCAAATTAAACTGGCAACGAACATGCATCTGCACAAATTTTCGACAAACGCCGCGGAGGAGTCTATAGTGTGTCCCACAAGTTGATGGGCGCAGAACCGACTTTTGCACAATAACCTCACTTGCCCCTCCGCATCCACCAGAATTCATCAACAGGATAATTTGAGGTTAACCAAAAGATGCTTGAATGCACTGGCTTAAAAACGTAAACAATATGTTTAACCGTTCCACAACTGACCAGGTCTGCGAGGAGTGAACAAGGCTTTTAAGTAAGTGACCAAAAACTCACCTGCATAATGAAACATATAGTTTATATAAGAAGGTTGCATTCAGCCTTATCCTCAGTCCTAACAGAAAACAAATTATTCTGTCAAATTCTTTCAATCCGTCACACTTTAGGCATTGTGATAAATTCAAGCGCGTAAGATACACTGTAGGGAGAAATTGGTGGGGATGTCATTCGGCGCATTGACTGATGCTGAATAAATAAATGAATTAGTATTTTAAGCGCTCTGGGGCACTATCAAGGAAGCCCATACCTAGGGAGGTCTTAACAACTTCCCCCAGGGGAGTAGTGATAGTTACGTGCTCTCATTAACGCGTAATTTGAATCTCGTTTTCATTTATTTATAAGCAACCCAGTCTCTTGGGCGGCACACATATATTTATAAGTAAGGTATATAGGGTAAGCGTACTTACACAACACACGAAGACACATTTAAAGGAGTTCATTGAAACCTTTAATTTACGTGTATTTGTTTTGTGTATGCCATTGGAGAGACATGCTAACTAAACGAATGTATAACTTTAAATTTTTAATAGCAGTTTCCTTATGGGTGCTCCATAAAACTGTTAAAATTTTAATCAGTGTCCGTGACAAGTTACCTCTGTAATCCATTAGTGCTGTGTTAGTGAGTATTAATAATACTGAGGGAAACAAATTACCAATTGCGGTAAACCAGTTGGTTCACTCCAGAACTTATATTTGGTATGACGAACGCCTCAATGTATAATTTCATCTCGATTATTCATTAGCATGTTTAAGTAGACTGAACTTAGGATTTACTTGGTAATTGTGTTGTCTAGAGGAAACGGCTGTGTGTAATGTTCTCAGAACACGTTAGCCATGATTCAGGAAAGGAAAGGAAGACGTAGAGAATGCAATATGCTAATAACCTAAGTACAATGGAAAGCGATAAAACTAAGTAAAAAATAATCTAAATTCGAGGGACGACTGTCTAACAGGGATCCTGGAACGACGGACGGGCAGTAATGAGGAATCCTGATCGTCAGGCTCTGCCGAAAACGGGGGTTACCAATTATAAGCCACAAGTAATGCCTTCAGACCGATCTGTCTTCACTCGAACCTCTTCAGTCCTCTCGTCTTAGTGTCACCTGTCCTCTGTAGTATGTCCACACCAACTATAATAGCTATTGCACCCAACGACTAGAAGGCCTTAGTTATCCTTTTGTCCAGAAAATACGGATGGCTGGCTGTAAACAACCTTCCATTGTGATGTACCCAATTATGCGAATTTTAAAGTAGTCATATTCGTCAATTGTGAAAATTAATATTCAGACGCTTCCGAATTTAAATTTATCGAGATATTTTAAACCTGGATTCTCCGCGATATCCACTGTCGAAGATGCCTTTAAAAAGACACCACCGCCGATCGGAAGCATCTGCTGATGGTGCTATTGAAGACTGCCCTCTCAGATACATCTTTGCCAATTTTCTTTGTTCCGAAGGAAGCTCGTCGACTGCATCTTCTTTCCGAACTGCCGTCCTATTTAATACCGTCGCTAAGCTGGCCAATTAAAACGGCTGTCCATAGTAGGTTAATTCAGACTGAGAGACAGATTGTTGCTCGTAAATGAGACGTCAACGAGACAAGGGTCACTGTTTATCACAGTGGTTTTCGATGCAGTGAATGTTTTTAGTCAGCCAAACCATCTTTGGTGACAGTCAATGTAGCTGCAAATAAGAAGGTCGTGTATAACTGAAAAGATCGTTATTCTCTTTAGCATTAACTGGAAACTGCTGGATGCGACATTTGGTCGGAGCAATTTATATCTCTTTCATCTGTGTTTGTTAAAAGTCTAATTTTTTCGCATCCCTGAGTGAGCTGGTTAGTGTTATGTTAGACCTGAATTTTCTCCATTCTTTCATAGCTTCTCTGGGCCTTTTATACTGCACAAGGAGCAACACCATGAACAATTAATAACCTTGTCAGCTACTGAAATGCCTTATGTCCTTTGCATTAGTCAGTCGAGGATTTAGTTGGAATGTCTTTTCGGGAGATATCTTCATTCTTTCTTTCGCTCCACACGGATAGTGTTGAATTCTCACCATCTCACTCGCAACTGCTTTGTGGATCTTATGAACTTGATCTGGTGAGTGCTAAGCACAAACTTGTATATTTACTGTTTTCCGAATGAATTTTCTTAAATCGTCGTTTATTATGCACAGGGAGTATAAAAGACATGCCACCTATGGATCGAAACATTTGACCGAACTATCTGCGATCTGAATATCACCCTCGAACCCGAATAAGCCTGTCGTGAACTTTTGTAGTAGCTGTTTCCTATTAAGTTTCTCGCAAGCACAGCTTACTGAATAACCGTTGGACGCATTGTCAGCTGATAAGCCAAAACTATCAGACCTCACTCCTCGTTCATTGAGTATGGTAACAATCAGGGTACACTGTTCAATCTTTTCGTCCTTCCTTGTCAGCAGTTGCACTAGGGGGGATTTGATCTTTTTGACCTGCTTCGGATCCTCTGGCCGGTCACCTTACACGTCAGAATGCAGCTCCTCTCGACCCCCATCCTTATCATCTTTTTCGCTTTGAATCAAAGTGTTAGATAATTTTTCACTTCTTGTATCTATTAAAATCTGTTGCAGGAGACTCGAAAAATTTCAGGGCGTATCACGCTCTTCTCTGTAACTGGAGAAATGGTTGATCTCTTAAAGCAACATGAAACTGCCGGAGTCCTGGATTTATCCTGGTTTGACGATGATGTATGCCTTGTGGCGCTTTCTACAGGTGAAATTGGTCTGGTTAATCTGGTGGGTGGATTTTACAATCTCGAGATGTCAACCTACCCCCTCTCTTCAAGCCTCCTCCTCTCAATTGATGTACTGGATAGCAGGTACGTCAGTTTACTACTTCAAAGTCTCTTATTAGGTTAATGTTAGAGCCATCGTCTCCGCTGCGGATGGCAGTCTATTCCTATTTGACATTGAAAAGTATTGTACGACTGCCTCCTGTCGAGCTCATGATTTCGAAGCATGGACTGCGGCTTTACACAAGACTAATCGCAGCCTCGTGCTTTCAGGAGGTGATGACTGTCTCGCCCGTCTGTGGGACGTACGAGATGGACTTGAGAAACCTATTTTCTCCCAAAGGTAAATTTCTGTATTGCGTTTGCTTGTTTACCTGTACTTGTAGTGACCCTAATGACTGACTCACCCGCAGCTTAACCAAGTTTCAAATTTTCACCCTATGTTGCATTCGGTTGGTCGCAACATCCTTGTGTAAAGTTAGGCGGTTTGTAGGCATACTTCCCTAGGCGTAATTTGTTGCTTAATTTTTGCGCTCCAACTCGATTTTCATTTATACTTTCCTTCGGAATTTTTGACGTCATCCCCAGTGGGAACCGGCTTCTGATGGAACGACATTCCCGTAGATTTAGACTTAAGGTTAAAGTGGTGCTTGATCAACCCACCTGATTTGGCAAATAAATAATGCCTGCTCCAACTGTCACTGTCGGACACTGGGTATCTCCTGAGCGCAAATACCATGTCTCAGAGCCTCCTTGAAGTATATGCATGGTGAAAAATTCATTTATTTTTAAGGAATATTTTCGTCCTTGAAAACGAGTTACTCGTTAACCTAACTGCTGGTTACCCGGCGCGTCCACATGTGGCGGATAGTGGAACGGCCTTCAGTGAAGGTTAGCTGAGAAAAAAGCAGACTCTCGGGTCCGAAGAGTAAGCAGTCGCAGACCAGCATCGACAGTGCTACGAGGGCGCGGAGGGCTGAGGTCTGGCACGCCGACTGCCTTATAAAATGCCGCAACTCTCTACGGCGGCATTGTGACATGGTGACCGTGAACCGCCATTAAATAAGTTTGCTTACCACCGCTGCCTTTTGGCTGTGTTCTTGAGCCAAAGCGCTAGAGAAGACAACCTTGAACAAAAAACCGAGTGGATGTTGGAAACCCGTCTATATTCAAAATCCCAAAGAAACCTCATGAGCCATGTCCGATAACAGTACTACGATCTATGCTACGGCGTCCGCGGGAGCGACGCGCTCCACAGCCCTGGTCCAGTGATACGGACAAATAGTATACAAGCTGGACTACTAAACCGGGAACGGATTCTTGGTATTGGATGCTTTAATGTGTGAATTTTTCTGTACCCATGTACCCAAAGTCTGGTGGCACGCAGTCTTCACCAGTACCGCGTGGATGTCTGCTGCCTGTCTAAAGTCCGAATCCCCGACTCAGGTGCAAGAGAAATAAAGATCCCGGGAGTCAACTCCCACTTCACCCTGTACCACAGTGACCCACGGGACTCGTCTGGTAGATACGGTGTGGTTATTGCCCTCTCGGAACAAGCGAACCGTGCACTATTTGCCTGGGAACCAGTCAATGACCAAATGGCTTACACGCGACTGAAGGTTCACTTTACCAACATCCCTATCGTTTCCATGTACGCACCAACATCACCTGCTGAACAGCGCGATAAGGAGGCCTTCTACTCGCAGCTGCAGGAGTTAGTCGAAGGACTCTCTCGTCGTGATCAGTTGATTGTTGCGGGGGACTGGAATGGTAGGACTGGACTCGGGGACTCGTCAAACAGCCACTTTATAGGCCGGTTCGGGCTTGGCTCTCGATGCGAAAATGGTGAGAGAATGCTGCATTTTCGCTAATATGAGTCGGCTGTTTGTCACCAACACGTACTTCCAGCACCGCCACAATCATCTGCTGGCTTGCTATTCAAACGACGGTCGTTCCGCGAGTCAGGTCGACTACATTCTAGTTGGTTCAAGGTTCTGCAGCTGGGTTCACGATAACAAATCGATGTGTGGTGGCGAAACTGGTAACTCCCACGTGTCTGACCACTTTCTCATTCTTACACACTTGAAAGTGCGTTTACCCAAAATGTCCACGTGCGAGACACCTCGATGTCGCAAAAATCCGGCAACCCAGCATTGCTGAGGCCCTGAACACAGAAATCCGGTCCCATTTTATGACCTGAGCCGACAGAGAAGGCAGTGACCAATGGTCATAACTGAAGACATCCGTCTATGGAGCAGCTGAGAAAATTCTCGGATTCACCCAGCGGCTCCGCAGTGACTGGATCAGTGGATGAACCCTGCATTTGTCTGCCCAGACGGCTCGAGCCAGGTCCCACAACGATGCTTCCTTCCGCCAACTCTGGAATATGACAGCAAAGTCGGCTAGTGATGACCGGCAGAAATATTGTTCTTAAATAGTGGCCTCCATGGAGCAGGCCTCGAACGTTGGTGACACTCGCAAACTACCAAATTATCCGCCAAGTTACTGGTAAACCCTCGACACTTAGTGACTCTGTTCGAGATGTGAATGGTGGCTTTATTGCTGACAAATTGGCCAAGGTCGATCGCTAGCGTGAGCGATTTGAGCACCTTCTCAACTTTGATGAGCAACTAATCACATCCTCGCTATCTTCTGCACCTGAGTTTCATCCCTCTCCAGCCTATGCAGTGTCGTTCGACTCCCATTCCGAGGGAGAAGTTGCCAATGCAATACAGAGGCTGCGCAAAAACTAGGCGCCCGGAGAGGATGGTATTCCTACAGAAATTGCCCTGGCTTCTTGAGGTGATTGAGCAAGCGTGGAGAGACGAAGTGGTTCCTAATGACTGGGGTTCGGGCATCCACTTTACTGTCTTCAAGAAGGGAGATAAGACAAAGTGTGAGAACTACCGCGGTATTAGCCTCGTCAACGTTGCTGTAAAGCTCTTCACTATTGTCCATCTCAGATGGTTTCAGTCTGTACGTGATTCTAGTGCGAGGTCAAACCAAGCCGAATTCCTAACTGGGCGTGGATGCGTGGATCAGATATTCACTCAGGCGCATTCTGGAATCCCGCCATGGCTACCACCAGCCGACGACCGTCTGCTTTATTGACTTCGCCGCTGCGTTCGATTCCGTCCATCGTGGGTCCCTGTGGCGAATAATGAAACTTGGTGGTTTGCCGATCAAAATCATTGCCTTGATCAAGACCTACTATCGCTCCACCACTACGCGAGTCCTCCTCCATAACAATCTCTCCCAACCCTTTGATATCCGATCTGCTATTCGATAAGGTTGCAACCTGTCGCCCATTTGGTTCAACTACGCCATTGACTGGATTCTCCGGAAGGCCGTACATGGTTCTGACGGTGTAGAATTTTACCCAGACGCCGCCTTACTGACCTAGACTACGCTGACGATATCGCCTCGCTAGCCTTAAGCTTTGGTGATCTACAGTCCGTGGTGTAACGTGTGAATGTGATCGCTACTTCGATTGGTCTATCCATAAACATTGGTGAGACCAAATTGTTTTCCAGCTTCATCCCTGACCAGGAGAAAGCACCCCTCGGGATTAATGGATGTCCACTTGAAGATATAGACATTTTCAAATACCTCTGAGGCGAGGATGCTGCCGAATGGACAGAGTAAGGACGACATTGTCTGCCGACTGACGCTGCTCGCCGGGTTTTCTCGATCCTTCGGAAGTGTCTATGGACCCGACATGACCTCTCTGTCACCACGAAAATCCGCGTGTACCGTGCATCCGTCCGGTTGGTCCTCCTGGACGGTTTTGAAAGCTGGGCTCTTCACGTAGAAGATGATTGAAGACTTAAGGTATTCGACCATCATTGCCTGAGGCCCATCCTTCGAGTGCAGTACACACACTGCGTCTCAAGTGAGGCAGCCCGCTTTGGCCGCGACAATATAACCAAGATATCTTTGGCCATCCAAGATAGACGACAGAGGTGCTTTGGGCACGTCCTCCGTCGCCTGCCTCACGAGCTGAGTTCTACTGCTTTCGATCCGGCTCCTTTGCCCACTTGGAGGAGTCGAAGAGGAGGTTAACTAAAAACCTGGCTCGTCACGGTTCGGCTAGACATCGAAGTGGTACTCTGACATTTGGTATTCGGCGTCCGTCACTGAAGAAAAGGAAGGTCGCAGTCGTCTGGGATTAAACTACTCACGCGAATACTCATTAACGCCTGCCTTTCTGAGGTTGACTGTCTCCAACAGGTTTTTCTGTACGTTTTGCTTAATTCATAATCAAACTGAACTCTTGCCTTCTTTTATAGACACGAAATGGGCGTTTGTAGCGTATCCAGCTTACCCAATTGTGAGCACATAATATCAACTGGCTGGTAAGTTACACCCTTAAGTCTAATTAGAATCTGTTTACCAGTTCTTATAAGTTTCATTATCATCTCACGATTATCCGCTGTATGCCTGGTTCTCTTTAGTGAAATCACGGATATATCGGCTTGTTGCAAAAGCGTATTTAGCCGTTGCCCATTCTTCAAGCATCCACTTTTAAACATCTTCCTTCAATACGCATAAACGAAATATTCTGCTTCCCACGTTCATCATGAATAACATCCTGCATCGAAAGCATGCAGCAGCTTAACGGGGTGCTGCATGCAACCGAAATTTGGATTGGGTGTATGCAGTTTTAGGGAGCAGTTTTCAATATCTTTTTACAAACTGCTAGACAGCTAAATTAACTGGATTGCTTTTTAAAGAGAGCAAACGTCTGCTCCTAATATCCTTCTCCGCATCTGCCAATTGTGCCCGCAAATACACAGCAGCCTGCTCACGCATATGGAGCAGATGGTCCACCACCAAGGTCTACCAGATGGGTCACAAACAATGCATAAAACCGAAGTTCTATGGCTCGTTACATGTCATCCTCCGTCGCTGTAGACGGGGTATATATTCACTCAAAAATGGCTGCACATCGCTTCATTGGCTTCCCGAAGTAATAAAGCTCCGTGTGGTTGACAGAGGTCATGGCCAGACAACCATCCACGAGGCTATAGTCAGCAAAGCTATGCTAGCAGGTGCAACGACAGAAACTTATGATAGATTGATGCAGATGTGTTTTGGGTTTATATAAGGTGGTATCAACAATGACTAGGGAGCCCTGGATGACCAATTCTGGCTTATTGGCCGTCGTAAGCCAGCCTCTCCCAACCGAGGGTCAACCCCGTTTTTTGGTCTTTGAGCGTTGGTAAGTCCAACACTAACCACTGGGCTTATTCTCCTGTCGGTCGTGATCGTTTATGTTGTGGTAAAGGGTGACCCAATTATCAGGTTATGGCATTTGCTCGTATCGGTTTCGAACCTCATGAGTCCCCAAACCCGCGTTTGTATAAGGATGATCGATAACGGCTAATCAGCCAGAAATTTACGTCTCGGTCTCCCTTGTATGTTTAGGTATCCTAGATACATATCCTACTAGTCGCCATACGGCTAGCTGGGGGGGTCCTAGATTGAGTCTTAAAGCGTAATGGGACGAGCAACGAATATTTGTTGAATAAAGGGATGCTTTTCCTGGTGGGTGTTGTTAAGACCAGAAAAATTATCTTGCCTTATTGTGTTTAGGAGCCCCAGGCTATGTTCCATTGTGATTTTCATTGCACCTGTAGTTTGACATTTTTGACGCCTTTAAGCATGAGCACATGGTAACAGAGAGATTGCTAAATCGTTCTTGTTAAGGAGTTTACGCAGCTGAATTAATCAAATCGCCACGGGCTATTTTTGACTTTTCGTTTTCGACAAGAACTTAATATGCGACTCAACTCAGGGAAAAATGACAAGTCAGTGTGAAATACACGATCGTACTACATGCCAACATAACCCAACCTCTATCCCTTGTGCTCGTTGTGGTTAACGTTCTTTGAAAGTTTATTAGGGTTACACAATATTTCGTTGGTGGTAGGAGGATCGAATTATCGGGTCAAATGGTAACTTTTCAAGCGGCGACTATTAGGACGTCACGGTCGTTTCAAACTGCATCTGCTTTAATTTGATAATAAAAGATCGCGTAGAGCGGGCCTCATTATTACTCCCGTCAAGGGTCTGAATAAAAGTGGGTCAGGTAGCTAGAAATGATATCGTGCATATTGGTCGGCGTGAGGTAAAACCACCGGATTTCGCAATCCACACACTTGTCTGGGGCAATAAACTATTGTGTGACCCTAATAACCCGGTAACGAAACGCTAACCCTAAAGAAAACAATAGATAGGGTTAGGCTTGGTTTGGCTCCCTCCTTTTCTTAATTTAGCCTCATCCATAAAAATCCTATTACCCACTGCTCCCATATTGCTCGCTGGCTTATCCTTTGTTTTCTGAGTTGGGTCACATATTACGTTCGTTTTCTGTTAGATTGTTCCTTTTAAACCTTTTCCAACTTTCAGCATAATTTTGACTGTTTGTGTGCTCCTGCAGACGTTTCTACTATAATCGCTTTCGCTTGGGACATAATACGAAGCTAAATCTTTTGTCACCTCTTGGTCTTTTACTTATTTTAGTTGCTTCATACTTTTCAGTATAAAAATTATCCGCACACTGAAATACTTTTCACTTTGCGGAAAACAATAGTTTTGCTAAGAGCAGCTGCGTGTTTGCTCCTTTAAAGCTTAGGGCTGCACTGCAGTGGTCCGGTAGCGCAATGCAAACAGCTTACCTTTCAATAATTCATGACCACTAGGTTGTCCCAGATGTGGGATGTTATTCTTCATTTAAATGAATGAAGTTCAATTTTCGTTAACTTTTTTAGTGTTTTAAGGCTGGTTCCTTTTATATCTTTCCTTTCGGCATTTCATGACCGCTTTCATTTGAATGCATTTGTTTGGTTTTTTCATGCAGTTTTGACGAACGGCTACGCATTTGGGACTTGCGCGCAACCAAATCTCCCCTAGTCAAGGAGGTCGTTCATACCACGGGTGGTGGTGTCTGGCGGCACAAATGGGCCAATCCTTCCGCCTCACACGTTCTCCTTGCTGCCATGCACGCTGGTTTCGCTGTTGGTGCCTTTGAGTCCAATGTTTTAGATTGTTCTAATTACATTCAGGCAGCCCCACTTGTCTCATACTATCGCCAGACCTCTGAGTTGGCCTATGGCGTCGATTGGTTTATTCTTTCCGAACAATCCGGATCCTCCAACTCTCCGAGATTTCGTGCTTTGGTTGCAACTTGCTCCTTCTACGACAATCATGTGACTTTCGCTGTTTACGAAGAATGACTTGTACTTGTGGATTCATCAAGTATGCATACATGCAGCAGTAGGGCTTTTGGTTAATTTGTGCCGGCTGCGGGGTATTGTCAACTGTCCGCTTTGGAAATCCCTACTGTCTGAACCGTATTTTCCGCATAAAGTGGATAGAAAGCAGTGAGACTTCATACCCGCTATCGTACCAGGTCTGCCATTAATTCATTTCGTATAAGCGAGATTAATACCCGCAAATGAATTTGTTGTGAATTATACACAAGGCTCTGCGTCACATTGGCCGAATGGCTGCTTCGAGTGAGGGAATCTTATAAATTGAAAGCCCAAACAGATAGGTAAACTGGCTATACTTTCTCGCACTGACCTATACTGTCCCTTTGTTGGAGTGCGAGGTCCTATAGTGAAGCTTCATGGCTAGCTTGCATCGAAAGGGCCTCGGCTACTTATGCCGAGGCGAATTATTGGCACGGTAGTGGTTCGTAAAATATGTTCAGTATGCGCTTTATTGTCAGCTAGTATGTGTTCATAGCCAATTAAGGTTTTTAACTTACGCCCTGCGGATATGTTAGAGAACACCATGTTTCTACGGTATTTATCCGCAGGCTAGCCCTTTTAGCTCATCTTTTACTTCGTTTGGTCACCTTTTGAAGAATCGTGTAGATGGCGTCGGACGGATTTCTAGGCGTAGATACGATCGCGCAATAAGCTGGTTGATGCGGGAATGGTGAATGGCGTCGGGGTCACCAAATATATTTAAAAACGTAGATTTAGTGGTACCGACAATGACAAGGGAGATCATGATGACCATTTCTGGCCGTCATCAGCCAATCACCATAAGCCTTGCTGACCGTTAACTGAAGTACTTTGCTTGTAATCAGAATTATGGAAGGATATATTGACGAGCCGTTGGGTTTAGCGAAAAATAACAACTGTAAAGTGATGGGAGTAAAAATTATGATGCTCATGTTCGACAGATGTGTGGAGAGGAAGGAAGGCTGTTTTGGAAAACTGGTCCATGGAGGACGGTTCGAACTCCGAAGTAGCCTCGTCGATTAGGGTAACGTAATAACACCGAACTATTGGCTAGAAACACTGGGATGCGTGCAGTGGCAGTCAAGCGATGACCCAGGATTACAAAAACACAGGACTGTAGTAACGTAAATCGGTTCGAATACCTATAGTTGTCAGAGGTTAACTCTGCGATTCATCAGTTGAATTACAGTGCGCAGCGAACCGTTACAAAGAGCCTCAAAGAAAATCAAGAGTCCTCGGGTAATGCCGTTATACATACTAATATATTTAATAAAAGGGTATGTTGCTAAGGGTGCAACAGGCAAGACGCAGACAGCTGTTTCATTGCATGACCATTTTACAGGTACTAACCGTATTCAACTATATTAACCATGACAGTTTCGACAGATTATGAAAAGTTGTAGCGAATCATTTACCTCTGGTTTTTTTCTTTCTTTTTTAAATTATCAGCTTAAAATTCGAGACTGCAGACACAGCAGAAACCATATCACGGAAGTCGGGGATCCACTTAAGCACCAAAAAACATTGCAGTAGCTTCACGAAGTGGCAAATTATCAGTAAGGTAGTGTCTAGGTTTGGTGAATACTGGTTCTATCGTTTACAAGAGTTGTGTACCAAGGTGGGTGATGGCGATGTCTGGTGCAGGTGACTGGCTAGCCTGGGCTGAATGTAGACTGAAGTCCCGTAACTGACTGGCCAATAGGTGAAGAACGTCCATGCAAGCGGTGCCTCTCTGTGAACTGGCGTCAGTTACCCTCAGAAAGATGTTTACAGCTTTGTAGAAATCTGCAGTTACTAAGGCTCTTGTTGGTAGGTGGGAAAAACGGATTTTACTTGCATCTCCCATTCAATTCTTTTTAGACACTGGACGAGGCCTGCATAGATGAGCTTACTCTTTTCTTCTACATGTGGGTAGTTCTTTCAAGGCAGTTTTATTTAAAATGTATTCGTTCTTGTTTATGGAGGAATGACCGAACTGTAAACTGACCATCGGCAAAGTGAACTCAATGTTGCATACGCCTAGTTTTTTCACTCCCTCGAATATCCGGGGCATCACTTATTAATATACTCTAATATATGGACTTTGGATGAATTAGGTACATTTTATGGGTGCAGTTAAATTCGTTCCCGGTATATTACCTTGCTTAATTTGCCGTTTTCACTGAAACTAACAATCTCAGTGCTACGTACTAATATTCTCTGAGCATTTTCAAATGATCGTTGATTTCTTAAATTTGCAGTCTTCGTGATAAAGTAGAGAGGGCTTCCGCTTTATTCTAAGTTTTTCATGATTTTGACCTGTTTAATGAGCTTTGGTGCCTATTACATGTGCGTAAATTTGCCTCCGATTACCTAATATGTCAGAATATGCTGTTGCGTAATTGAGTTTGTGTGGGCAGAATCTTGTTCGATTCCGAATGGAATATAGGCGGTGGGATTGTGGGTATACCTTAACCGTCCCTGACGAGTCCGTTGTGTGGGTTTTCGGTGCTCAAATCATGCCTGCAAGAGCCATTTTACGTACGTTGAAGGCAGTCGAGGCAACCTGGTGGACTACTATGTCAACGCATCTGAGGACATTTGCAAATAATGTTGATGACCTTGACGGAAACTGTCTTGCGCCGTTTTTATATTCGGCAACAGATACGCTGATTAGGCATTCGTCGCCGCGCCCACGCAACTGGTCTAAAATTACGCTATTTGTTCCCACAAACAGCGGACATGCGCACACATTCCAATGGCCCACTTCCTGCAATTCCGGAATGGAACATTACCGCGTGATTAAGTACGACCTGCGTTTCTGTTGGCTCGCCCTATCGACCAATAAATTATGCGTTTAGGAAATCTACCTCTAGTAGAGACGCCTACGCGTCATTCCTGACACAAAACGGTGTATAATGGACTTCCCCGCTCTGTCACGGCAAGTCATCTTAGTGATACTGTTAAATGTCTGCGGGATGGAGGAGGCTAAGAGGTTTGTTAATGGGCCTACTGAGTGGGGAACTCTCTGCAACCTGAACGCGTCAGAATTTGATCCAGAAAATATGGAATCTCAGAGCGAAAGCAAGAACAGCATGCCCCTTCTTTATGCTAGTCTCGCCGGGATGTTAACATCAGCCACAAAAAATCCTATAAATGGATCACTCTATACAAAACCGTGCTGCTTTCCCGAAACCTGGGAATCAGGTTTCATTGTGCACACGCGCCGCATTGGTCGTCGCTCCCGGGGAGATCTCAGTCACTTCAGAATTATTAGGCGACCGGAATTAAACTCGACGGAGGCAGTTATGGTGATTGGGCAGAGCGTAATGGCCACCAGCCTCTGTCCAAACTACGTTGGCGGTCGTCTCAAAATCTGCCCTTCAGACCGTGCAGCCTGCCTCGAATTGCCCCATCTTGGGGAGCCACGATGCATATCTGAAGCTACGGGATTCCACTACATGCCCAGGGGCGATCGCACCCGAGAAGTTTGGTTCACGGACTCGCGCATCTCCACTGGTGGAATTCATCGCCATATCTATACTTTTGATCGTCGTTACGGGCTTTGCCAGTTGAAAACTTACCAGATCCTAACAGGCCAGTACGTCGATGCTAAACGAAGTTGCCGGATGATGTTTCTAGAGGATCAACTCCTCGTACCCATAACGGGCTCATTTAAAATTGACTTTAAACACGCCTTAGATAAAGATCTTTTCAACTGCAAGACTGCCAAGTGATTTATTCATAAACGGATTACCTCTGGATAAATTTCACTAGAATCCGTACTTCGGAACGACGTTTGACGATAATTATATAACCTGCATCATAGGTCTTTTTCTGCTTATGTTGTTTATAGTGAATGAAGCTGTCATAATCAACTGTGTACATGCTCAGCCCTCTTTCCTACGTATTCTGTGCCGCTGCTGTTTTGTTGAAACAGTTCTGATTTACTTGAATTTATAAACATTATCAAAAGGTTTTGCGGTATTACTGCTGTCTTAGACCACGTGGGAGCCTCCGACAGTCATTAGGATTCCGACATTCCCTTGCTCTTGTTTTTAGGTAGATGTGCCAGAGATATCTATACCAACTAGGTTTTCTGTGCAGGATTGTCTAAATTTCCGTTTCATGTAAGTGAAACGTTTCCTCGTACTTCAATGCGTACGTCCACACGAAAAAAATGGTTTCAAGATAAAACAAAGAAATAGGCACATCCCCACAGTAAAATTGATGTCTTGCTCTAAATTCCAGGAAACATACTCCCGTGTTCCTTTACATACGCTTAATCTAACCGTACCCCTACTCAACCGGGTGAGACACGAGAGTAAGATTCCCCACAGTAATATAAGTGGCCTTGCGCTAAATTCCAGTAAGAGTGCATGGTCCCACGTTCTGCTACATATGTAATTGAGTTCGTGTGGGCAAAATCTCGTTCCATTCTGACTGGAGGATATACAGGTGCTAGGATGATGGGTATACCTTAACCGTCCCTGGCCAGTCCAGGGTGTGGGTTGTCGGTACAGCCGATTACTGTAGAGTTTGGAGTCCCGGTGCCGCGCCTTTTAAAGTCTTCACAAAGCAACTCGAGGCTGATGTGCCGGCGAATATATTTAACAGCGGGCCGCAATCCTTCAAGGAACTTTCAGAGGTCTTACGTGATGACTGCAACCTCAACGCCAAACGGACCTTAACCCTGACGTTAATCTCCCTGGAATTCAGCCCAAGGTCACCTTTTTCAAAAGGGATGGTTCCTATTCTCGTGTCTTTCCGTTTTACGCTATATGCATATTTTTGAGCTTTCAAATTATCCAAGCCCAGAAAGCTATCAATTAGAAGACGTTCTGAAACCTGCATTGTAGATGAGATTACCGTTCGCACTCTGAGAACTTAAGAACGCATCTTTTTACTGAGAGTGCGATTTGTGCCCCAGGGCAGACATGCACTGAGTTTTGTCCCATTTTAGCATTTGGCGCACAGCAAGAGTAAACTGTTGCCAGAAGAATCTCCCACGAGCAGTAGAGATGTAAGTTCGCACTTTGTTCTAACCTTACGGTGGAACTGGTCACCCTTTTTAACGTCTGACGGTATAGCAAAGCATCCCGCTGTATGCTCACTAGGTTTGTTTATTCTTGTTCGTCCTTACACCTACTAAGTGCCTTCATGAGGGATTTTAGCTAGTTAGGCATATCGTTAGCCTGTTTTGCTGCCGTGCATCGCAAGAAGTGAATCATTATCTTGCAGTCGGATACAAATATATGAATCAAATTATCGTTTATAAAGTAACAGAACATATAATACGACAAAGTAAAACGTCCGTAGACAAAGCAAAGACCTCTTGAAAAAGAAAACAATTGCTCGCAATTTTACAGTAAGCCGCGAATATGTGAACTTCCTGCAGTATTACAGGCCTAACTGCAAAAGGATTAGGGTTTAGGTGAGGGTTAACGTTAAGCTTGGGGGTATGATGAAGGCTAGGTTGAGTGTTAGGCCTAAGACACGAAAATAGTTCCCCTTCTTGGAATTTAGCGCGAGGCCACCTGTATGCCTGTGGGGTTCCTATTCCCGTGACTTCACATTTTACACAATTGGCAGTGACTGGAGCACGTCGTTCGCGCGCTAGAGGCAGAGGCTGGTTGTGTTTGACGTTCCCACGCTACAATTATGAGGAAAAAACTCAGGGCTATGCTAAACGTCCTATCAGAGTTTTTGATGAATAGCGGGACATGGGAACAGCAAACAGTATGTTGTCCTCATGGCCCATTATTGTAGAGCTTGGAGTCCCAGTGCCGCGCTTTTTAAGCCTTCGCGACGCAAATCGAGGCTAGTGTGTCAGCTAATTTATTTAACAGCGGGCTGACATCCTTCAAAGAACTTTCTGAAGTACTATGCAACGAATACGACTACAGATGGGTTGGCGTATCTTTTAAAGCCACAATCGTTATAAAATGGATGCTTAACAAAATAGGGGTTGGGAGTTATGTACGCGGCTGGCTTGTTTACTTTCAGTAACGGTTTTCCAAGAACCGACTTATATGGTCGACTTACACGCAGCGGCAACTGATACAGGGAATGAGGTATGTTTTTAATCTTTGTTTGGCGTGCAATCGTTCACTCATGACAGGGCAAAAATGGAAAATGCGATCTGAGTCGAAATCTTGGTCAACAGTTTCATAAACTTTGAATCATTTGTTTTATTTCAATATCTAAGCTACCTGCTTATGCCATATAGGTAATCCCACTTCCTGTAGAGCTGTCGTGAACGTTTGGTAGGCCATGCGCAGAATGAATCAGTCTGCTTAAACAAATTCTACCGATTGCTAAAGTGTTTTATCCAAAATGCTTGTAAAGCTATTTCGCTGACAGAACAAACCACAGGGGGGCCTGGAGTACATACTTGGCCATTATCCAGCTTATGTGGATTTCAAAAGTAGCTGTAAGATTAAAAAATATGCCTAAAAGTAAAAGAATCCAGAAAATGGGCTGACATTTGGCCGGATACCGAGAGTATTTTCTGATTTCGTAATAGCACCGAAAACTTGCGATCGAATTTACAACAACGGTTTCTTTTTTTACAATCCCGCGTGTGCACGCCTGTTTGAATACTTTCTGTGCCCCAGTTAATTTCTGGGTTTTTAAAAATGTGAATTTTCTGACTTGGAAGGCTAATTCGTTTCTTTTATTTTCTTAGCTAAAATGTAAATCAGAGAAAGCATTCACGAAAGGTACCGAAATTTACGAATATCTACTCGATAGTTCGACCGTCGTAGTTCGACGATGTCCACCGTATGCTCCATGGAAGGGTAGAGCAGGGACGGTGACTTGCTCGTGAATTAGTTTTAAGTGATAGTAGCCTTGCGCTGCAGCTACCGCACTCTCTCCTCCTCCCCCACCTGAGCGCGGTGTCAAGACAGAGTCAAGAAGACCAGAGATGGGAGAGGGTGCAGGTGGCTGGCGCGGCCGGAGCCGCCCCTGGGCGTGCCACCACACCTGGCTCGGATCCCACAGAGTGGGAGTGCCATAAAGGCCACATTAAGAAGGAGCCATTGCAACGTGACTCTCAGTCCGCCAGTCAGCCACTCCACACAAAATACACATTGGGCTGACCACGCGGTCCGAGTTATCCCGTCAGTTGGCAACCTTCCAAGCCACGGCTTTTAGCGCACCGTGATAGTTTCAAGTGCGTCAGATTGTTTATAGTGAGGATAATACGCTGAGCTCTCAACCTTACTCTCTCCCCCACCCCCACAATCAGACCACTGTCCGAGCCGGTCAGTTGTCTGATGCAGAAGCGGGCGCAGCTGCTGGTGACCTCGTCTACGTGTACTACGTACACGACCTGGCCCCCCAAACACAAGCACCAGGATTTCACACAACAGGGGGTTTAACGGTTCACATCTCACATGTGTGAGATAGCCAGAGGTCACGTTAAGAAGGAGCCATCGCAGCCTGACTCTCAGGCCACCAGTCAGCCACTCCACACAACACACATTGGACTAACTGCGAGGTCTGAGTGTAAATGTCAGTTGGCAACCTTCCAACCGCGGAACTCAACGTTACCGCACTCTCTTCTCCTCCTCCACCTGAGCCCGGTCTTATGACACAGTCAAGAAGACCGGAGATGGGAGAGGGCGCAGGTGGCTGGTGCGGCCGGAGTAACCCCTGGGCGTACCACCATACCTGGCTCGGATCCCACAGAGTGGGAGTGCCATAAAGACCACATTAAGAAGGAGTCATTTCAGCCTGACTCTCAGTCCGCCAGTCAGCCACTCCACACAAAACACACATTGGGCTGACCACGCGGTCCGAGTTATCCCGTCAGGGGGCATACACGAGCAGAAACTTGCAGTGAAACGAGGTGACGGTTTATCGCAAGTGGCTGCCCACACCTACGAAACGGGTCAATAGTTTAACTTCGCAGCCACGAAGATAATCGCCCACGCCAGATGCAAGACAAGCCGAGAATTGTTTGAAGCCCAGGCCTCCGATGAGAACTAGGTCAATCGATTTATCGATCTGGTGCCGACATACAGGGCTCTGCGTAGTCACCTCCGGACTGGCGCCACTGGTGTCTGATTGGCCCCTGCCCCCCCCCCCCCCCCCTATAAATGTTACTCGTTTATGTTGCTGATTTTATCTCTGATGATGAACTCCAGTAAGAGTTTTAAATCTCAGACGAATAAAGCCATGATTACGGTGAACGAAGAACCTTCTTCTTCTTCTTCACTTACACCTGGAATGCGGACATTGGCTCCTAGTTCAATTGCCTAATTTACAATGCCGGACATAGCAACCCGAAAAAAGAGTTAGTGAGGCATCTATGTCGAGTGGGGGACCTAATATCTCAAAGTTGAGAATGTTGAGACCCAAAAATCAAACAGTTATGGGGCAGTATTAAAACCAAATCATAAATAAAGATGATTTAAATGGCACATAATCGAGCGTTAAGATTCATCGCAGGGGCTCAGAATGCACGGTAAAGAATTCTGCAGGCAAGTCAATAACGCAGACGCGGTAGATTGCTGATAACCAGGAGAGAATTCGAGTGCTCTAAGTCCTGTGAATACATGAACAGTTGATACACGCACAACTATGAAGCTGCCTTGACTGCTATTCACTCCTGAACGCACATAAACGCATGAACCATAACTTTGCAATAATAATAATAATAAAAATAATAGTAATGAAAAACTTCATGCGGATTGAACACAGAAAGGAAATATTAAAAATATTATTACGTTGGTTAGAAATACCACTATTCTCAGGGCAGCAGAAATCCTGAAAAAGTCAAATAGTTTTCTGTAGTAAACTTGGGTTTTCAAAGTACAAAAAAACTGCCCATAGGAAAGACCGAGGGAATAAGACGGAAAAAGTAGAATAACGTTTGAAAGTACTCCTTCAGTTACTGCAGATTCCCTATCTCATGAGATTTCAACCGAAATTTTTAAATGTGCTTTCCATTTAAACAAATCACTTAAGCAGGGCTGTCGTATTGATTATCGTGCAGCCTAATCCCAAGATATTTCATTCACAATAGGATGCCGAAATTTGAAATGGCAATTTTCTCGTTGATTTTCAATTTTATTATTAATTCAAATATATTATACAGAAAGCGCGCACAAAAATATTATTTCTTGTACTCATTTGATAGAAAATAAATTCTTTACATTTTATACTTGAAAAAGTGGATCTTGCGGTTATTAAAAATTTTCTAAATTGCCGAATAATTTTGAACCCTACCGACCGTTACAATTGAATTCACGGTTTCTATACATTCTGTGTAAGGAAAAATCTGAAATTTTTCTACAGTATGGATAAGAGGTCACGCAGTTCTCATTAAATGTTGCGATGGAGTTGGAGCATGTTCTATATATTGTAGGCAACTGGTATAAATTGACGGATATGATGTATTATGGATGAAAATTTCAAGGTTTTAAAAAATCTCATAATTACAAAATTTGTAAAATGGAAAGATACCCTTTCGTCAAGTGCAAAATTCGAAGAAGACGTTACTTTCTATCAAAGGATTAAACGAAATAATATTTTCGGGCGCGCTTTCTGCAAAATATATTTGAAACAATATGAGCATCGAACAGCAATGAGACAATTACATACTACTTACGTAGTCCTTTTTCAGAGTATACTTTTTGCGTGCGATCAGCAGGTATTGGGATAAGGCTGCTAGATAATCAATACGAAAACCCTACCGCAGTGATTCGTTTAACTGAAATTTATATTTCAGAATTTTGGTTGAAATTTAATGAGATAGGGAATCTGCTGTTAGTTCGTACTTAAATATCCTTCAAAAATAAGTGTAATATCAAGTATGGTGATAAGAGAACAGTCTACAGCTTTAGTATAGATTTTAACATGGTCACACGAGAATTTGCGCTATTTTTTTCTTTAAAAATGGTTTGAAATGCGGTTTACTAAGACAAACTGATTTTCGTTTGATTTGGCTGTCAGGGACATCATAGGAATAAAATTATTCACGAGGATGCCTTTTAACAGGCCGATTATGGTTGGGTGCAATCGTAAGCATACCATTTTGAAGGAGAACTTTCCTTCCACTAAATTTCCCTATAGGTATTGTTGGCGCCGGATTACGATAGATTTTTAGATCATCCTTGAACTGGCAGCGAATACTTCACAATTTTCAGTGTACTCAATCGATTGCCCAAAAATATAGATTCTTTTCTATGCTTATCTAAACCTGTGAAACAATATATTTCTTAAAAGCATTTACAGAATTTGAGATTTCTCGGACATTCTTTCGAATACGAATGGCCATTTGGTTCATATTTTTTGACTTACCAAATTAAATAAACTAATTGCCGTGAAAAATGAACGTCCACAACGAAAGGCGACAATGAACACGTCTTAACACAATCAAAGAATTTCTCCAATACGTAACCTTTTTTAAAAAAACTATTTAATTAGGTATTACGCAAACAGATCTCTGCATACTTTGCCTTTTTTAAGCTTCATTCAAGGTAACATCAGAACGTTCGATCGTTTTTATATCCCTCATACCTAGTGATAGTTGTTTACTGAAAATAAAAGAACTGACTTTCCTCGTAATATTGTAGCCTTTGGCGCTATAATTGTTTTCTTTCGGATTCCGTTCGAAAATTGTAAATTTACACCAGCGTGCCCGTATAACTACGAAGATATTGCGGAAAATGATGATATTATGTTCTTTCAGTTTCTAAATAACACATAAGCGGAAACTAGACCATACAAATAATATCTTATTGCATGCTAAAGATTAGTTAAAATTTTGTGGAGGGTTATTTCGCGGTAATACTCCGAGTATTTATAGGGGATTTTGACAGATTAGAATAATTCATTTAAGTAAGTGCGCCTGGTACTTACCTGGTGGATTCCAGATTGATTGTTTAGAAAATGCTGCTTAGGCAGTCTATGTACTGCATCGGAATTGGTGGATTCCCTAGGTTGCAGTAGACTGGGCGGGCCAATTGACCCGAGTTTGATTGAACTCACTGCCCCGGATGGGCCTCGAGGCTCAGGTGGTTAGAGCGTTGGCTGTGCTAAAGCCTTCCCCTTGCTGACATCGGTTCGAATCCTATCACCGCCACAGCCACGAAATTTTCAAAATTAGGTCAAATGAATGTTGGTAGTCACAAGGGGCAGCAAAATGCAGGGACGTTTAAACAGACGATTGTCAGTAGGCGTTATTACTGCGTTTTTAGGGCATAAGATCACACATATTTGCAAAACCATGTTTTTAAAATTCGTAAAACGTCTGAAAATGTAAAAAATAACCGTTTATCAAACTCACTCCATCTAATTTACTCAGAGAAAAAATCATTTTTAAGGGCATGAAGTTCGTTTGGTAAATCTTGCGTATATATTCCGCTCTTCACACATAAAAACACGTGTGGATGCGCAAAAATAGTCAGGATAACTATTAGCACATTAAACTGCCAGAATAGGAGATTACACCGGTTTCAACTCAAATTGGTAAACGTTTTTACTACTCAAAATTATTTATTAACAAATTCTGTATACAAAAATGACTTTCCGGAATATGTTCGGCGTATGAATAAAATGTGCGGCATTTTATTTGCCAAAAATGATCGCCTGAATTCTGTCATCACGTTTTATGAGATAAGTTGCATACTGTATGCATCGAAAACATTCGAAATGCCCTCCGACTATCGTGGAACACTAAATACAATCTTTAAATATGGATACTATTATGCAGTTCTGAGTATCAAGGAATCTAATCTCGAAGTACTCTTACTGGACTCCAGTAAGAGTTCGAAAGCTCAGACGAATAAAGGCCATGATTCGGGCGAATGAATAACCTGCTTCTTCTCCTTTTCTGATAAACATACCTAGAATGCTAATAGTTGCCTCTATATTTGCTTCTTTCAAGGGAAGAACTCGCAGTTTCCTGCAAACGGAGTAAATGAACTGGCATGCTTTGCAGCCTTTTCAAAAAATGTTATGAAAGATAAAAATAAGCAAAAACGGCATACTTAAGTCTTTGCTTCGGTACGAAGTAGGAAAAGGAATTCTCCTCCCTTCCCTAGGTGAAACAGGTCGTCTCGTGCAAAATTACAGGATGGGTAATATTACCACGTCATAACCTTAACCCCACCCAAAACCTTGACGCGACCACTAACCTAACGTTTACCCTAACTTTAGCACGAACCCAGTCCCGCTGGGAATTAGCGCAATGTCCCAGGATAAAGGGCTCCTATACCCGTGTGTTATCGTTGTTTCTTTCCAGTAGTCATAGATGCGTGAGCAACTGCAAATACGAATAGTTAATTAAGTTGCATTCCAATTATTACTGTAAGCCAACTAAAGTAATCATAATTAATTTAGTTTATTTAGTGACCTTAATTGATATTTTACCAGTTTCACTTATGGCTGTAATTTTTAATTAAACTCTTCGGGGTTATTGCAATTAAAGATTATCCGCCCTATAATCTGCGTGATCCGTACAGCATTTCCTTCTCCTAGTGTTAGGGCACTAATTCCGGGACAACATTTTCCGTCAAGCAATAAAAAGTGCCGCCGTTACGGGTCGTGTGTGCGTGCATCCGTTTAAATGGTTTCCCTTCGTCATATAAGACTCTCCAGTAGGTTGCTGATGACGCTCGTGACTAAGTCTTTAAGGAAGAATGTTAACAGAGAGACGACGCCAAAGGATACCATTATTTCTTCAGTGGCTATAGTGACGCCTCTGAGTTTTTTTACAGGATGTGTGTTGAGGATACGGTTGTGTGTTAGGAGCTCCCTAAAGAGCCGCGTGGAAGATGCGCGGGACCAACACGGAGGCCAAATCAGGGCGTGGCAGGCGTTATAATTCTGCGACGAGGACCCATAACTAATGCCGATAATGGGGGGTGCACGTGCCCAACATGGACACGCGCCCGACCCAGCTTACGGATTCCTTAACAACAACAAAATTAAGCACGATTAACCGTCCCTACGCGACCCTACTGTGGAGCATCCGGTGGACATCGTCGGAATACGACGGTCGAACTGAGGACTTTGTGTGTGTGTGTGTGTGTGTGTGTGTGTGTGTGTGTGTGTGTGTGTGTGTGTGTGTGTGTGTGTGTGTGTGTGTGTGATGAGCAGCCTGGTATTCGCATCGCCTACAGAACTGACGGGCACCTTCTCAACAGTCGGCGTATGCAGGCTCCAACGCGCGTGTCTACGACTACAGTCCATGACTTGCTCTTCGCGGACGACTGCGCCCTTAACACCGTGACAGAGGAGGACATGCAAAGGAGCATGGACCTCTTCGCCGGAGGCTGCGCCGATTTTGGATTAACAATCAGTACAGCCAAAACGGTTGTCATGCACCAGCCGCCACCCAGCGCAGAATACAATGCTCCTCGAATCTATGTCAACGGTGCTCTACTCAAAAACGTGGAAACCTTCGCTTATCTAGGAAGCACGATGTCGCGCAACACGAGAATCGATGACGAGGTTGCCCAACGGATCTCAAAGCTAGTCAGGCTTTCGGCCGGCTGCAGTCCTCCGTGTGGAATCGCCACGGTATTCACCTGAACACCAAACTGAAGATGTACAAGGCCGTCGTCTTATCGACACTCCTTTACGGAGCGGAAAACCTGGACCGTCTACTCGAACCAAGCCAGGAAGCTGAATCACTTTCATCTCAGCTGCCTCCGCAGAATACTGAAGCTGAGATGGCAAGACAGGATCCCGGACACGGAAGTCCTGGAGCGGACCGGAATCCTCAGCATCCATGCCATGCTGAGGCAAGTGCAACTGCGATGGAGCGGCCACCTGGTAAGAATGGACGACGAGCGACTACCCAAACGACTTTTCTACGGTGATGTCGCTACGGGTTCTCGCAGGCAGGGAGGTCAAAAACGACGCTACAAGGACACTTTGAAGACATCGCTGAAGCAACTGCAAATCCAACTCTGCGACCTGGGAGGACCTCGCCCAGGATAGACCGGCATGGAGAAGATCAGTGAAGACTGGTTCAGCGATCTATGAGGCCAACCGGATCGCCGCTGCCAAGGCCAAAGAGCGGCACGAAAGTCACCAGCGCCCCGGACCAGCACCGCCAATGCCCGGCCCTGCCAGCGTGCCCGCTGTCAACGCATCTTCCGCGCGCGAGATCGGCCTGTTTGGACATTTTTCGGACGCAATGCACAAACAATCCGACAATTCCAATTTCTACGTCAAATTCTGCTAACCCTCCTTCTGACTCCCTACCCTCACTCCTGTCATCAATTCCATTGCTCCCACCATCACAGAGACCACATCCATCTACTCATCGCCTGTTACCCCTACCGCAACCACCACCGCCTTCACTACCAACACCACCACCATCAGCGATGGGGAATCTCTCAAGCTGTGCTCAATGCGACCGCACATTCACCTCACGATTCGGCCTGGTCGGTCACTTGCGAATACATCGTACAGAGACCGGTGAGCCAGTGCCTGGAGCACCATCACACAGCAGGGGTCGTCGCCTCACTGCCCTCACTGTCCTCGCGCATTCACTCATCGCATAGGCCTATTCGGTCACATGCGCATCCATAGCAGCGGAATTAACCACAATGCCGACAACACCGATACACCATGCACACCCTCCTGCCGTTCTTAGTGCCCCTGC
>WEDG01011384.1:0-107175 GCA_017591395.1 Schistocephalus solidus
TCGGAACTATCATGCGCAGCGGTAAACACAAAATTTTGTGCATATTAAGAGAACTTTTCTTCCATTAAAGTTCTTTATGGATATTTATCATGATGTAGACCGAGAAGTTACAGATCTTCCTTAACATAGTTGTGAGTACTTCAAGATTTTCAGTGTTTTAATCGATTGCTCATAAACGCCGACTTTGTTCTATATGTTTATCGAAACCTTTATATAAGATTGTCCTTAAAAACCTTTACAGAAATAGTGATTTATTGACCATTCTTTCTAATACAGATGTCCGTTTTAATCATATTTATAGACTCACACAAACAGCAAAACCTGAAAATAGGTATGCCTTAAATCAAGTTTTAAAACTTTCTCAAATAAGGTTCCTCTTTAAAAAGCGTGTTAACTAATTATTTAGCTGACCGAGGTCCGAGTACTTTACCTTTTTCCAAAGTTAAAGCCGGGTAAAAATTGGGATGTTTGGCCATTTTTTTCACGTTCGTGAAAATTTATGAAAATTTTTATGCTGAAAATGAAAGAACTCACTGTTCTCTTTTTATATTTGAGCCTCTTTCGGTATGTTCCGTTCTAAGATTGTAAGTGAACCGATTTGTGAGGTTTTTCAACCGAATTCCGAATTCATTGAGCGTCAAATTCAACGATGAACCGCTGAGCCCAGGGCCCTGTCGGTTCCGATCTGGCATATTTCGCATCTTGGGAAGGAAAGCGTGCACTGATCAGATACCGGGGAGTGCTTGTCTCGCTGCGCCTTTGGGCTCAATCTAGAGCCCTCCCAGGCAGTCACACGGCAGTTCGACCGCAGTAGTCCGACGATGCCCACTGTATGCTCCACACCATGGTGGTGCAAGGACGGTGACTTGCGCGTGGATTAGTTTTAAGTGAAAGTAGCCTTGCGCTGGAGCTACCGCACTCTCTCCTCCTCCCCCACCTGAGCCCGGGGTCAAGACAGAGTCAAGAAGACCGGAGATGGGAGAGGGCGCAGGTGGCTGGCGCGGCCGGAGACGATCCTGGAGTGGGAGTGTGCTTAAATGGCAAGAGTCGCTGGTGTGGAGTGGGCCTGCCAACACGCCCCCCCCGTGTTCGGCTTTTGCTCAACCCGAGTTGGCCTGAGTTGGCCTCCGTTTAGGCGGAACCGTTTAGAGACCAGTAATCCCGCACGAAGAAGACAAGCGTGACTGGGTTGACCATCAGTACCATAGGCTACAATGAAGACTTCAAGGTTGGGACCTGTATGCCTGGTCTGTGATCCAACTTGCGAGTTTGTTCAATCGATCATAGCATTGCAATATCAGTTAAGTAAGCCCTACCTATCGGGAAGTAAAGTTAAGCATTTAAGTCAGCTCTCCACAATAATCGACCTCTCCAGTGCGCCAACTCCCTTTTTAACAGCCAGTGACTGCTTTTCTGTAACCTATTACTGTTAATAGGTGTCTATTGCGTTCACTTTTTACCTCTTTCGACCATCAGGTCTCATTTTCATTTCAAAAAGGACCGTGGAATTCACTGTCAGCGAAGGCCATCTTTTTGCTCAAGTGTGTGCTGCCGTGGATTACGCAGATTGTCCACGGCCGGGGAGAAAAATTCGGAAAGCGTAAGTTGCTCATCTGCAGCATGTACAGGCATCTTCCTTTAAAGTGTCGGCTGCAAGGTTCCATCACAAAAATACCATCTTTTTTACTCTCCAGTCTTCTTTTCTAGGTGCAAAAATATCAGCATCGGTTTGGGTACGACCGATTTTCACTTTTACGTCAACTGGCGACAAATAAAGGAAAACTGGAAGCCATGGCTGAGGCATCAGTTGTCTTTTCGTTTGACTGACACCGCCGGCGGTCTAAAATGTGCCAAGGCAATCTGTGTGATCAAAATGCGTTTCGTTCGCCAACTGCGACATCTCCCATCGGACGTGGCAGACAACCAAGTGTGCCTTCACTTTCAAGTAAGGATTTGTATAGTGCGTGACCTATCACATACAACATGTTGAATTTTAAAAAAGATTGCTAATCACTCACAAACTGGCTCCAACGAATGGACCACAGCTTCGAAATAATAATCAACATCTTTAAGCGAATTTCAAAGGTACTCTACATAGTAAAAGTAATAATACGTTGTTTAGAAATACCAACTTGTATAGAGAAGTGGCATATTGAGAAACGTGATAAATCCATGTAACTGCGCCTAATAAATTTAAATAGAATTTTCAGTTAAAATCGTGAACATTCCGTTTTATGAATTTATTCACCATACTGATGGCACACGTACTAACTAAAAGCTCAGACACGTGTTTCGCCGATATTCTGACGAGGATGATGATAGACTGATGGTGGCTAATGAACTTCGGTCCAAATATACATATCGGATTTCGGTCTGCGCCGATAGACCATTGAAAAACTGATCGCTTCAAGTTTCAAATTACTTTTTGTGGAAAGTATTTCTGGTTTTCGATTACGAGGATTTTCAACTCGCCCTTGAAATAGTGGTGAATAATTCATGATTTTCAATGTTTCCAATAGAGTGCCCATAAATGTAGATTCTGTTCTGCGTTCATCCAAATCTCCAAAATAAGCTATTTCGTAAAAGCGTTTACCAAAACAGTGAGTTCTTGGACACTCTTTGCAATGCACCCTACTTCATCCGATTTAACTAGCGAAAGAAATATATCTCCAATTACGACAGGTTCTGTGTGTTAAAAACTCATAAGTTTCGGTTACTCTCTTCTCAAAGAAAAATACGCACGGAGGCGCAACTTAGTTTAGGATAGCTATTAGCACAGGAAACCACCGGGATACAAACTAACGTTGATTTTCGCTCAAATTTGTAAACATTTTCACTGATAAAATTATTTATAAACATATTGTGCATGTAATAAGGACATTTTCTGGAAAAAGTTACGTGAATAAATACAATGTCCAGCCTTTTAAGGGTCGATACTTGATCGTCGTACTTTCCACCAACATGTTTCATAAGATAGGTCACATACTGTATGGGCCTGAGTTCTCGCTCCTGTCTGCAATCTTGCACTCTAACATAATAATTCCAGCCGGTGTAATTTACTAATCAACCAGCGCACCAGCAGCTAAAAGCGCTCGCGGGCTGGATTTTCCGAACGGCATTGGTCAGAGGCACGCGAAAATCGATCGATCAGCTTAGGCGGCTGATGCCTACTGTGCTTGAATGGCCGGTATGGTCTTTCAGTGAAGTGGCGCTTGAGCAGAGGTACTTGCAGCTCCCTAAGGACACCCCCTTCTCACTGTTCACCAAACTTGTGTCGTTTACGCAGTTGGCTAAACTGGAAAATATTCACGTAGGTTAGCAGATTGGGGACCAGATCGGCCTAGGCTGAAGACTTTTACTGTATGTAAAGAGGCACCGTGCAACGTCAAAATAGACGTTGACATGTGTTTATTGATTCATCATACTCGATAATGAACACCCACTGATCGTTAATGAAGCTCAATCATCCCGTTCCGCCTGTGAGCTCCCTTCTGAGCCCCGCCAGCAACCTCACAACGGATAGTAATAGTAGAGGCAGCATATAAATACCGAAAAAGACAAGGGAAACTGGAATGACCATTTCTGGCTCATTAGCCGTCATCAGCCAGTCATATCCAACCCCAGGTTTTACCCCACCCGAGGCTCGAGCCCGTGACCTGTCGATCAGAAGTCCAACACTCTAACCTCTGAACCACGGGTGGGGCACCACCTGGGGTTGGATATGACTGGCTGATGATGGTTAATGAGCCATAAATAACCATACCAGTTTCCCTTCTCTTTGTCGGCATTGATAATTCATCATACTGCCCGCAGGGTTACCAGCTAAAAGCACAGACACACGTGTTTTGACGAGTTTTTGTTTCTGCATGACGGAGCTGCGCGTATTTCGCCTCATCGGTGGGGACTGCAGCACTCCCCATGTGTATCTTGGTATATGAGTGAGGTTCACTGCTGAGCTTTTTAAGGTTTTCAGGTATTATTGTGGGAAAATTCCATGAAAAACCGATGCAGCAGGCGCCTGGACCTTAGCTATTACTCCTGCTGGCAGAATGCTAACTGATGCGACATGTTTATACTTTTTGCTGCCTTTTGGTAGTTCATTGATATCAAGCGGTTATACCGCTGTAGCTAGTGGATTTCACCTTAATTATGAACATGACCTTTTGAACCTATCCTGAAAGGGCTTGTACCACAGAAGTTATTGCACGTTAGCACATAAACTTCTGAGGAAAATAAAAAAGCTTACTATCTATGTACGTATTTGAGCTCTTTTATCGGCTCAGAAGGTAATGCGCGAACTTGGAGTAAATCCTTCGGACCAAACGTTTTCTGGCTCAATTTTAAAGTTGATATGAGCTCCTGAGAAGACGCCCTGACCAAGCCGTTTATCGAACATTCCCAGCAGCGAGAGTTTAAATATTACTCTTAGCCAACCCGGTTATACACGGAGAAGGTAAGGATATGTTGTCAGCTATGACCACCTCCATGTGAATCTACTCATTTACTTGCTCCTGTGGAGCGGGTTATATTGGTCGCACGCGTTGGCGCCTGTGCAAAATAATAAGGGAACACCTCCGGGCATGGGTGAGAAAAGGCGAAGTTTAGAGCATGGACAGCGCTATTCTCGCACACATAGTTGAAAGCTATCAGGTTCAGCGGGATAACTGCGTTATATTTGTAAACTCCAAACAGGCAGCCGACAGTTCGATCGTCATATCTGATTAGGCTCGCCATGTGCGTCATAGCAAGGTGGCGCAGGAATGGTGACTGACGTGTGAATTAGATAAAAGTGGTAGTAAAATTGCTCTGCATCTGCCTCCATCTCTCTTCCTCCAACACAGGGGCAAGATGTCATGTCCTGCTCAAGCAGACCGGAGGCGGGAGAGGGCGCAGGTGGCTGGCGGGGCCGGAACCGCCCCTAGGCTTGCACCCATACCAGGCTCAGATCCCACGGAGTGCGAGTGACATAAGGGCCACGTTAAGAAGGAGCCGTTGCAGCCTGACTCGCAATTCACCAGTCAACCACTCCGCACAAACTCACACACTGGACTGACGACGCGGTCCGAGTAATCCCGTCAGTTGGCAACCTTCCAAGCCACGGCTTTTAGCGCACCGGGATAACTTCAAGCGTGTAAGATTTTTGGAGGAAAACAAAATGCGCTGAACCGTCGGCGTCACCCTTTATTTGCATTTCAAGGTAGCCAGTAGCATACGCACAGCATGGTTTACCGTATTGACAGCACAGGTGTTTCACCGATATTCTACCGCTGCGTGACACAGTTGCGAGGGGTTCGGGCACCCCGTAAGCTTTCCATTTTGTTTATCTCTTAGGGGTTTACTGCCCTAACTTTTAGTAGACCATCCGGAACGAAGCCTGATAGCGTCAGTGCGCTACAGCTGTTATGAATATTTGCGTCAAAAACCATCAGCTTCAGAGGAGTCAACCTATAGGGCATTATTCCGAATAATTTACTCCAAATTAGATCATCAATTCCTGAGAAGATTAGGAGGCTAAAAACTGGAGTTTGTATATCAGCAACCACTCGGGACCGCCAGCGGACCCACTAATGAGCCGAAATCCTAGAAACAAAGTCAAGTAGCGGCAGCATATCGGCGAAACACGTCTATCTGGGTTTTTAACTAGTACTTGTGCTCTCAGCATGATAGATCCCGCCAATACGTATATAAATCTATCTAATGACCCTTTATATTTTCTCCTACAGGATTGTGCATTTCGCCTTGACCATCGGCTCCCATGCGGAGGACAACTACTTTTGGGCGGTGAATTGAGGTGGGGCAATGCGGTTGCCGAACTGAACGGTTTGACCCAACGAGAAAACGCATTTTTTAGAAGGAGTAAGCAGTGTTACTATTGCAAATAATACGATCATTAGCATAAGAGAGTTCACAAAGGCGAAGCAAAATACCGTTTGAAGTGTGTTGATGTCGGAAACAGGTTTTTTTTCGGTTAATTCATACCCAGAGCAACGTCTGAAGAAAAAGTAATCAGTTAGGAAAATTGAAAATGGATGGACTGATGGTTGACCTGCATCAAAGCAGCCATAAAATAGACAAGCCTAGTCTCCACTCATTCATTCTCAAGACAGTTAACAATCTCAAACGTAAATTAGTAGAGTCCAACAATTAAATGAGTAAGACCATAATACATATGAGAGGGTATCCAAAAAACGAGAATTATTTATTTAAATTTCATTATTTTACATAAAATCTTACCAAAATTACTGCCCTTAAAAATACTGTCCACTAGATGATAGGCTTTTCTCCAGACGTATTTTCCACTTTTCTAAACCTTTCCTTTATCATCCCCTGAACTACTGCTGTTAGGTGCCTCTGGCGAGTTTTTCGTAACGTCTTCGACGTTCTGAAAACGCTCTTCCTTCCTGAGAATAAGAAGTCGCAGAGGGCTTGGTCGGGTGAGCTAGGGGGCGGGGCGGTTGAGAAACCATTTTCATGCCGTTTTTCATCGAAACTGGTTTATTTTGAACGCTGCTTTGACAGGCACGTCATCAAAATGAGGCATCCAGTCTCCTGAAAGACCCAATTCTGGTCCTTATCTTCTTACTGTCTCACGCAATCGCTACAGCACTTGTAGATGGTAATGTTGATGCATTGTGATGTCGTAGGGAACAACTTCAACCTGAAAGACTCCTTTGATGCCCAAAAAAAACAAATCACCCTGGATGCGTTGCTCCTTAAAGTTTATCGGCGCGAAATCACCGAGAGCGATGTGAAGGGGTCCACTAACACAATTAATCGTCCGCTCCGAGGGTTTCCTACGAACTCTACGTGGTGAACGTAGGACGAAGGGTGTCTAGTAAACGTATCTAACTGGATGGAGCAGCACTGTCAACCTACATGCCTGCAGAAAATTATTCGGGTTTTTGGGCACCCCGTTGCAAGAGCATTTACTCTATACACCCTCGGCAATCTTTTAACTTCGGAAACATGCTTGACTAATTTTTTTCTTTCATGTCTACTCCTGTCAGTAAACCCTGCCTTTTAGAGAACTGGTAAAAAAGAGTTCTCGTTACGTTGGAGATCTTGCACTCACGATATTCGTTCCCTAGTACCGTCATTCGGTTCAATTTTTATTCTAGGTTTTGTGGATTCAATCTAAGCGGTCAATTGTATTGACAGGCCATTCAGCCTGAAGTAAGGAGTCGTCGGCTCAACGTCTTACGTCTTTGTACGAAAGTGGATTAATGAATACCTTTCCTGCGTATTAGTGCGTATTACCGTATACGAACTCTTCTAACGAACATAATTACACCCATTGTCTGATTTACGCCCAATTACTTGCAAATATCATAAATAATCATGCATAACTGCAAAGCAGTTGGAAAATCCACTTTCCTTTTACCCTGATTGGTTAGGTTTCTCGGAAAATACTGACGATTTTTCGAATCGTTTTTAAAAATTGAAAGTAATTGCTATTTCTGCGGTGTTTCATGCAGCATTTAACATGCATAATAGATGATGTATTTTGTTTGATAATTCTCCTATAATTCCCTTACGGGTGCAAGTTTGAAGCATATAAGTAAGCCCTTAATAATGAAGCTGAAAAAAAGTAGTGCTTTTACTTTTCTTGCATGAGTTCAAACTCGTTTATGATGCTTCCCTTATAGCCGCGACTTTCGCCAGTGCATGGGAGAAGGGGTCACAAATGATCTATCCGTACGAAGGTGGCTTCGGAAATTTCTTAGTGGGGATCAGAGCCTTGAATATAAAGCAGGCAGAGGACGGCCATGTTCACTTGACAAGGCACCTTTGGCAGGAATTGCTAAAAAAAACGTCAAAGCGTCAGAGAAAAGTCTGAGGTACTTTCCGTCAGTCCGCCCACCTAACGTCCATTGGCGAGGTTGCTGGCTTCCACACTAGCTCCATTAAAATCAATCTACAATCGCCGTAAGCGATCAAGGCAATGGCTTCATCCTGAAATGCTATTGGTGTTGTCCAGTAGAGCTTTCTCTTGGCTAACAAAAGCATCAGAGCAGAGGTTTACTGCAAATAACCCGAATAAATGCGTGTTAAGTTATAAAAAAAGAGTCCTGCATTAGTGAATCAACTTAACCCGGGTACAGTCACATGTTGCTGGGATGACACTACAGTAGCTCAATGATTTTGGATATGAGACTTTACCGAACTTTCACTCACTTATTACCGATTTTCAAGCAAGAAAAAGTTCAAGAACATAAATGAGGCGAAAGCTAGATTCAAAGATTTCCTAGCATAAAAACTAGTGATATTGTTCCTCGATGGCAGAGATGCATAAAAAATATGTGCTTGCTTCTGTAATCACTCAGTAATTTCCAAGTACCCTATTACTTATCGTCACGTCGGTTCTTCTTTTTTTGCGTGGTTGTGTGTGTATGTGGGCCAACAACCTCTGAATGTAGGATAGGTTTCCAGCCTTGCAACTCTATACAAAATCAGGGAAAATATATAAGCGATTTCAGAATATAGTGGTGCGTCTGCACAGCTGCAAGTAAAGGTCTGACAACTTTAATATTTTTATGCCAGGGTTCAGAAGACTGAATCTGTTAATATATCACGGTCATTTATGATTTATTAGTCATCACCAGTCCGCCCCAGGTGCATCCCTAAATAACTGGAATGGGTTAAAACCCGCATCAAACGACAATTTCAAAACTGGAGTATCTACCAGAAACCACACAGACATGCTGGGGGACCCAATGCTGAGCCGAAACCCTAGCAACTGTGCTATGCAGTGGCAGAATATCGGTGAAACACGCGTCTGGGCTCTTTGCTAGTACCTGTGCTGCCGGTATGGTAAATAAATTCGCAAGTTATATATTCAAATCACGCTTACTAACACTATTTAAGTAGCTACAAATCTGTAATATTTACCTTCAGGGCAACCAAACACGCAGCCGTTCTGGTTACTTCCCTGCAAAAAGGAACAATCAAAAAATATTTACTATTGGTCTGTGGCAAGACTGTTTTTTCACTGGCAGCCAAAACACGGGGCTCCGTTTGAAGTACTTCCACAGCCATCCTGGAGTTTGAATGCCCCTCCCGGGGAGCAGTTGGTGAATCTTTTGAAGACGAGGTCGGTGAGTGGGTCTCCTAGTCTCCCAAGTTAATCTTGAAAACATCGCACAAACGTGCGTTTGATATTTAATCTTTGGTCTTAACACTCTGCAAAATACTATCTACTGTTGTAAATTACAACAAAACTGCTGCCCAGAGTGCATAAAATTTTAGAAGTATGCAAAAAAGTGCGGTCTGGGGAAAATGGACAGTATACGGCTATCCGACAGTCAGATCGTCGCGAGTGATGACATCCACCGCGCGGCACCGTGTCCTCGGTGAGGACGAATCAAGCCTCACACAATTGAGAAGGAGCCATTGCCAGCTGGCTACTGTCAGTTCTGAGAGAAGGACCAAGCTACCTCGTCAGTTGGCAGCCTTCCAGGCCAGGTCACTTGTCACGACTGCCGTAGGACTGAATTCCTCCGTGGCGGTCGCACCCTTTATTTTCTCTTCCTAAACTGCCAACCAACCAATGTGCTTAGGCACAGCGGGAAGGCCATGTCCACTGCGAGCCACACGCACATGCACATGGGCTTGCATGAACCCTGCACAGCCTGATAAGCGCGCGCCGCGAGCCATTCTGAGGCCTGATCCGGTGTAGCCCATCCGCAGCGCAGCCCCTTTTGGGGAACACTCACAGCCACCCACTGCCACTTATTCGAAACATTGCAACTGAAATCGCGAAGAAATTTAAATTTGATTTTATAAACCGCAAGACCTGGTAACAGGAACCCCTGTATTGCAGGGGGTTTTACGCTAAATTCCAGGAAAATTCTGGTGAGGCATAAGGTAAGGGTGATATCCCGACAGACAGATGGAGGAGAAGGAAGGCGAGTTCGGGAAAAAATACTTTATCCTCAGCCTACGAACACATAAGGCTTTTCTTATCCAAAACTCGCCTTATTTGAAGCCCTGAGCGTTCTGCAACGTTTCTTCCCATCGTGTGCCGGTCGTGAAGAGTGTTCTGGAACCTTCCGGCCTGTGGTGTTTCGGTCATTGATTGTCCATTCCTCTCGCGAGAATCCCCTCGCGGGAAAATCTCAAATGTTATACCGGCTGCTGATTGGACCACAGGCGTGAGCAGAGGCATCACACGTGCTCGAAGCCGCAGCGCACTCTGATTGGTCGCCTGATTTAAAGGGTAAATTCTGCGGGCGGCATAACCTGATGTACCGTCTGTTTGGCTACGTTTCCTTTCACCGTAGATCGCAACTCCACAACGTTTCTGTTCTCCATAACAGGCAATAGTTAGGGTCAAGGATAGAGTTAGGGTTAGTGTTAGCATTAGGACACGGGAGCATTAACCCTTGTTGAAATTTAGGGCATGGTCATCTGGATTACGTGGTGGGGGAGGGTATGCTTATTCCAATGTCCTGTCGGCGGAGGGGATTTATATTAGCAATTGCAATCCTCTAACTAAAACTGTCTTTAAATTTTGTGCAGGTGCTGTTTGTGGGCGACTCAACACTGCGCGGTTTAATGTATGCACTTCTCGAACACGTGAACCGCAGTTTGGAGAACTGGAGACAGTCACATGATATGTTGGTGTTCCAGCGGGGCGCCTATGGAGGACGGTACGAGGCAGTTGAAGAGGGTGAAGCGGCATTTAGACCAGTCATAGCCTTCGCCTATTTTCCTCTCTTTTGGCTCGCAAAACCGAGCCCCTCCAGCCTAACGGAGGCGGTGACGGGACTGTTCGGTCGGTAAGTTACGCTCGAAAGTAATTTTACTGAATGATTTTGGTGAAACATTTACTAGCAGACATGTGGTCCATTATAGGCAGGTGGTTTCCAATGGAGCGAAACCTCCAAGTCTGACCTGCCACAAGTAGACGGGATTTGGTCTCAGTCACGATGGTGTCGATCAGTCTGTCAGCGTTGTTGTCCAATTGGACAATATACACGAGCACTCCTCATGCACGTTGCCCCTGGCTGCCAGCCCAAGTTGCCTGCATAAATTTTCTTGGCATACTGACTACTGCCCAATCGGAACGGAACCCGAGATATATGCGGTCTGGGGTACCGACCACAGAAGAACGGGTTGAATCTGACCCGCAGATCAGACAAAAATATGAAAGCACTTGTAGTTACCTCTTCAGTTTGTTGGGCGTTCAGCTGCCTTCTGACTCTCCTCGTGCCCAAACGGTATCGTAATACGTTTCACCGATTCTCTAGCAGCATACGCACCGCTACGCGACTGCAAAATAATATGTCTGAACACAAGATATATGAACGCCATACTAACCTTCTCCTACTACTACTACTACTACTACTACTACTACTACTACTACTACTACTACTACTACTACTACTACTACTACTACTACTACTACTACTACTACTACTACTACTACTACTACTGCTACTACTACTACTACTACTACTACTACTACTACTACTGCTACTGCTACTACTACTACTTCTAATGAAAAATTACTAATACTACTACTAAAACTACTATTAATACTACCACTACTACTACTACTACTAAAACTACTACTACTACTACTACTACTACTACTACTACTACTACTACTACTACTACTACTACTACTACTACTACTACTACTACTGCTACTACTACTATTACTAATACAACTGCTACTAATACAACTAATACTATTATTATCATTACTACTACTACTACTACTACTACTACTACTACTACTACTACGACCACTAATACTACCACTAATACTAATCCCACCATTAGATAAAACGGCAATAATTCATGCACTCATCTGTGATCGGGCTCTCAAATATTTCTCAGAATATACTTAATTGAATTCGTATCTGCAACATGCAACTTTATGTGAATCAACGTCACGTTGCTTGCACAACTTTTATCCCCAAGTTCAATCCCTAAAGAGAAAGGATCTTAAAGGCTTTCCTTTATAATGAACTGGTATAGGCCGGAGCTGCAGACATTTAGTAGCTAGGTCCACGCAAACGCAAGAAGCACACTCATGATCCCCTAAAAATAAATGAGACATTTCTAGCCCAGTGATCTCCTTAGACAAGATTAAACCATATTGATAGTGCAATCTCAGCATATCATAATCTTAACAGAGTAGGATTGGAAGCCTTAGCACCCGGACCAATCTCATTTTTCCCCCCAATTCAAATTTGTAAACACTTTGTTAATTTCGAAGAGCGTTTTCGATCATTTTCGCTAGTCCATTTCGTTCGCAAAAGCACGTAACTTCTACGGCAGAAGGACATTACCGAACAAGACAAGGGCGACTGGGATGGTCATTTCTGGCTCCTTAGCAGTCGTCAGCCAACCATACCCAACCCCGGGTGTTGCACCACCACCTAACCTCTTGGTTAGAAGTCCAACGCTCTAACCATGGAGCTACGGGTCAGTTGGCTTGTCGGTTTGAATCGGGAATGTTAGAAATGGTAGATGGGCGCTCACCGATAGGTTACGGGACTCACTCGTCTCGTTATGTCTTGGGGCTCACTCGTCTCGTTATGTCTTGGGGCTCACTCTTGAACCCCGCCAGCAGTCGATAAGACAAAGGAGTAAGTCCCCTAACCGATCGTGAGCACCCATCTATTATAACCTGTTGGGCCCAGACACTAAACTTTTCGCTTATGTGCTTATGTGCCTAGCTCCCAGTATAACAGGCGAAGTCCTCACAAGCATACACTAAACCAGTATTCCAATAGACGAAAGCAGACTTGAAGTCCAAATTCAGAAAGCAAAGTGCATGTTTAAGCCACTATATCTACACAGCTTTCATTGGCTAGTCATTTACTGATAGCTAAGCTATAGGTGTTTGCCTGAACCTTCAACTACTGAAATAAATAGCGTTTAAGCAACTGAAAAACAGGATTATCGGAAATTCACTGTCAGACCGATTACGCCTGGCGGGTGCAGGCAGAAAGACTGTGCAGACTTGTCTTGCATCAAGAACGTCACGTGCGCTTAAAGTGCGTCATGTGACGTGTGCGATTTCGCGTACTCGATCGTCCACCCATCCTGTGACGTTCGCCTTATCGGAATGTCGTCAGCTCGCGACATTTTCCTTCGTTCGAACATGTGACCTTCAAAGACGAACAGGGTTGGTTGAGCCATCCCCAAATGGCCGTAGGCCATTAAAACAAGTTTTTGATAGGTCGCTAAGTTTTACGTTACAGCGAAGCAATGATAGCCCTGTATAGGTTCATCTTACCACGACACTGCCGAAGGCTTGACCGGCTTGGGACACTGGGTTAAAATTTGGATATCTGCTTGGGTGCTGATGGAGCTAGTGCTTCCAAAATAAGGGCAATAAGAAATATAGGGGAGGTGACTGATTGAACGAGAATTCATGCTCGCTCGACATTTAGGATTCACAGTAAAACTCTCAGATAAGGGTAATCGACGCCCAAAAGGACGTTATTTATAGGACGCATTGGCTGAGTCAGCGCATCGTACTCAGAATTACCAGCTGCCGCATATATCACCGATGGCCTTACAGGCTATCGCCTTATGACACGCAACCTTGTGACAATTGCATCATCAGTGTTAGTTCTCGGCGGGATAATTTATTCGAAAGTCCGGCTCATTGATGCCGGAAGCCGTGGTCTATCGTGAGCTCTTCACATGGTTCGCCCATTTTCCGCTGCTGCAAGTTAACTCTGAGAATGCTTGTACCGGAGAATTTACTCCAATTTCAAGCAGCATTTTCGGAGAACATGAAAACTTGGGCAATTTTAATTATCTGGCAAGCTTTTTATTAAATGCTAGCGCTATTTGTTCCACTGCTTTTTTCCGGAATCCACATTGAGTAATTTGAAGAAACCCCTGTTCCAGGTGTGCGGTCAGATAACTGACGAGGTTCAAAAGAGCAGCTTGCCAGCCGCACTGAGAAGGGAAATTTTACGGTGATTGTTGGGGTTTCTGTCTTTTCCTTTCGGCTTTTAGTAGCGACGTTCAGCATGGAAAGGGCCGAACTTTATGGAAGGTTGCTAATCACTCGGAAATTCACAACATAGTTCCCGCATCTTTATATTTTGCGAAAACTATCAATCTTCTGCTCGTTTGGCTTCTAACTTACGCTCTAGCGGAAACTAGCTCATGCAAAAAGTATTTCACCAAATGCTTAAAATATAACATAGCTTTTTGGTGGGGTTCCATCCGCAGTAACATATAAGAGTAATCGCCAGGGCCATAAAAAAATCTCAGGACTTTTGAGCAGAGGATTGCCAGCAGAAGTCATTACTGGAAGTTGTTATTAAACGCGCACCTTGAAAAATCTGGAAGTTAATAAATCAATAAAAATATCTGGGTTTCTAAAAAAATAACGAGTTTGAATTACTCTATTCTCGTATAAAAAACACGCCTGGATGTGCGAACTTAGTCTAGATTAGCTATTAGCACGGGAAACCGCCAGACTACAGGGTCATGTAGATTTTTGCTCAAATTTTTAAAAATATTGGCCGAAAAATTGTTTTAAAACATATTCTACACAACAAAAAGCTTGATAAATAAATAAAATGTGCAGCATTTTAGGTGCCGACAACTGATTTTCTTAATTTCCGTCATCAGTTATTTGGGGTCTTGTAGGAGTTTCCATCGTCTTCTCATCTCCCTGGTTCAGTAAGGTACTTGTTTCCCCTGAAAAAGTCGAATGCCGGAATATTTGCTTTGCCACACCGCCGGAAGGGCGAATGATCGAAGTCAGCATGTAATTGCACTGGAGCCCACCCGACAGTCACATCTGCACATGCAACGCAAGAAAGAGTGTCCCCTTCAAAGCTTGTACTCAAAGTGGATGTATTTGCATTGGAAGAAGGTTGAAGTTATAAGAAAGATTGAGACATCCACATCTTTATTCTCGGGGCCTAACATCCGGGAGGTTGACCCTCGCGAGTCATTACTTCCAGGATGTCACATCTTCGCTTTCATTATCGAGCGACCATGTCCACCATGTGTTCCACAGCGTGGTTGGTGCAGGACGGTGACTTTCGCGTGAATTATTTTATAAGGATAGTGGACTTGCGCCGCATCTGTCTCACGCTCTTCTCTCTCACCGCCTAGACAGAGTCAGGACGACCGGAGTTAAACAACCCATCTACGCGTGCGTCAGCGCATAATGGGCCTCTTTTTTGTACAGAAACAAGGCGTAGTCGGCTCGGATCCCACCTCATTGGGCGTGTCATAGAAGGCACATTAAGAAGGTTCCATTGCAGTCCAACTGTCAAGCCTGAGAAGGACCGAGGTATCCCATCAGTTGCAAAATCACGATTTTAGCGAATCGTGATCGCTTCGAAGCCAGTAAATGTGTTCATTAGCAGGAAGCGCCCTGAAGTGTCCAGGGCCTCTACAGTGACCTGTTTTGGGAGAGTAGCTTTATATCCACATATAACCAAAAGCCTCATTCTACGGGGTGTACAGGTGGGAGGCATACGAGACACCTTTAGAAGGATCACTCAGCATGCAGATGACAAACTAGAGCCATAAAATAGGCACGAATTGCTGCATTTTATTTCCTGCGAAAGTAACCGGCATCTCAGAGTGAATCGGTCTGGAATAAGCTTTATATGCGCAGACCGGAAGTTGGACCGAAGTCAATCAGTCACAGCGGGATAAGCACGTCAGATTAATTAACCTGCCAACGGGCAGCCATTACTACTAGTAGTACATATAGTAGTACATATTGGCGCTGCATGATACACTACGTTGGCATGCAAAATATGCCCAAATTTACGAAAGATTGATAATCACTCGCAAACCGGCAAATGCTGAAAAATTGAAAAATCCCTGCAATCGCAATGAATAAATTTAAGTAGAATTGTCTGAGGCTAGCGTAAGAACACCAGTTTTTTGATATTAAGAGAACTATTCTTTCGTAAAATTTCTTTATTGATATTTCTGGTATTGGATTGCAATTAGTTTCAGCTCATCCTTGAAATACAGGTGAATATTTCACGATTTTCAGTGTTTTCAAACAATTGGCAATAAATTTAGGTCCTCTTCTGTGTGTTTATCAAAATATTAAAAATAATATATTTCATAAGTATTTATCTAAGTAGTATTTACATATTCCTTCTAATGGAGACGGCCGTTTGCATAGTATTTATAGATTAACCCAAACATGAAAACTCATTACCGAGCAAAATGCGAGTCCACAACAAAAGTCGACAACTTATACGCCAAAGATCAATTAAAAAGTGTTTTATAATAAGTTATATCTTTAAAAAGAGCGTTGATTAGATATTTCGTTAAGGAATATACGCAGACTTTGCCTTTTTCCAAGGTTAAGTCTAAGTGACTTCCCTAACAATAAGCGAGATATATTCTACTGAATATGCAAGAACTCACTTTTCGCTTTAGACTTGGAATATTTTTTGCTAGATTTGTTTATTTGAATGCCCCACTCTAGGACTAAAAATACACAACAGAGCATCCGAATATGTACTAAGATTTTGCGAAAATGTCTAGTCTTTCCTCCATTGCGTTTCTGTATTCCATCCATCTCCATAGTATCTTGCATGTATTTTGTTAATGGTCTTCATTTTCGCCACATTAAAACAAAAATACTGTTAAACAAATTTACTCTTGCATTTTATGGCAAAAACGTAGGCATTTTGAACAAAATACTTTTTTAAAAACTGAATTCTTTGCTTGTTTCTGGAAAAGAATGCAATTCCTTCCACTTGCCTTCGTCTGATTTTCGTTGAACTAAGATCAAAATTTTCGGTTCCATAAGAGATTTATTTGAAACCTTGCTTTCTTATATTGATGTTGTTTTATAGCCCAATGCACCAAACTGTGGACTTTGCTCTGGGATATTAAGTAGCATAGGAATTTTATTGGATGTCCTTGAACCTCCGGCTCAAATCATGCCTGTTTCCCTTCAATATATAAGATCAGACATGTAGCATTCTGAGCCTCAGAGGCACTCAACAAACCAAAATAAAATGACCAAATTTATTCTAAATTAATCACTCAAATTTTGGTCACAACTTGCTTGATTTAAAACATCTACTGTACTAGCTAAAAGCCCAGACACGTGTTTCGCCGCTGCACGACCTAGCTGTCACTGGGGGGCCAAAACCCTCATACTCTGGTGCAATATCGGCGAAACACGTGTTCCTGGGCTTTTAACTAGTAACTGAATGGTGTATCATGCAATGCCGATGTAAACACGAATTATTGGTCTCATAAAATAGGTTATTTGAAGCAGAAAAACTCTCGGAAGGTGAATATGCTGAGTAATTTTATTTCCAGGGGGTTTCTGAACATACGCAAACATCTAAAACCCATGCAAAACACATGCAATGCCCAGGTGCTCGTTGTTTTTCCCCTGTGCGGTTTGTTTCGGCGATTTCGGAGGGTTTCCAGCAAAAGTCAGTATGTCATCGTGTGTTGCGGAACTTCGGATTAATTGGTATGCCGCTTACATTCTCAGTCTAATTTAATTGATAATTGCCTTTTTAAACAAACTAAAAATGTCAAAAAATTCCCTACGCTGTATGGCAGCTTCAGTAACATAAGAAGAAAAATGCGTATAGTTATTGCTTCTGGTAGACATTTGTTGCAGTTTTGTATCTTCTGTGTCGGACACGGAAATATGGACCCCTCGGGCTAAATTCAGGGGAATTACTTACTCCGGTACCCTAACTGTAACCCTAAACCTAACTCTGACCGTCCTGGTATTTAGCACAAGGCATCCAACAATATAGTGGGGTCGGAAATATTTTATTGTAGTACCCTCTACCGTGTATAACCTTCTGTGGAACGCAAGGCTCCTCATGGTTCCTGGCCGTTTTAACGATCGCCAGCCCGATGCCGATGCCCGGAGAGAGACGTCCGACGCTTTAAAGCTCTGAAGCCTCACACTGCCTCCAAGACGGTCTGTGCAGTCTCCGTGCTGTAGTCGTCATCGCGATGGCGAGTGCCCCTCGAGAACCCTATGTCAGAGAGGACGCCTCGGTGTTCGTAGCCATTGCCTTCGTCTACTCTCGTCCGTATTTATTACCCCAGTTACGGGCATTCATTCTGTTCGCTGTGTAGGCGGTGGTTGCCACGCTAGCGCCGGCGCCTTCGTCCACAGCTGACCGGGGCGCCGCACCATCAGAGTTTACTCGCGAGTACAGTCCACGCACGCGCATGCAGTATCGCACGCACTGCCCACCCGCCCGCGCGCCTGTATTCGAACGCGCTGGAGGGGAGGGAGGAAGAGAGGGGGATTAGTCTCGGGAGGAAAGGATAGTCTCGCGTGTTCGCTTTTTCCTCGGCTGTCCTCCTCCCATTCGTCTCCAATGTGCGTTCAGGCCCACCTGCGTCCTCGATGGAACTGGAGCAGCAGCTTGAACTGCCAATCCCACGGCGTACGGGTAAGTCGTGACTGGCAGCTGTTCCAACGCGCCCGGTCCCGAACGCTTTTTGGCTGTTGGACTGGAGTCCTTGAAAACGAGGTGTGATAAAGGGGCCTTTTAGTGTTCCGCCACACCTGAGAGCTGATCGTCCCTCTCATTGAGGTTAGCATGTGTTCACTCATGCGGGCTTAGAGTCGCCTACCAATCTCTCCAACGTAACTCACCTCTCAGGTCCTCGCATTAGTCACCACTTCGCCGTTGGTCTGGGATGGAGTCGAGCAGATGCTTCGATTCGTATCTAATGTACGCTAAATACTTGGGCGTCAGGTTTAACATTCTTTGCCCTGATTGGGTAGGCGCTGATTACTCGTCCTGTTCGTCACTGCTTATAATGAGGGCTTTCTTCTCATGTTTCTCGACACACCGGAAAGCTGATCACTCCTACGTGTTTCACTCCTACGGACTTACAGTCGCCTACTGGTCTCTCTAGCGGGGATTCGGCCCTCGCATGACCAGACTTCCTACTGATGCATTTTATCTCGTGAGTGAGTTGAGTAAATGCTTCGGGTTCGTCTCTATAGTGTACGATAATTCCTGAGATTCAGAGTGAACTTTCTCACCTTGATTAGTTAGGCACTTATTAATCGCTCCTGCTCGTCAATTTTCTAGGAATGAAAATTAGTTGAATAAAAATGTAGGAGCAGCCATGGCTCGGAGGCTTGAAGTTTTCATTGAAATTGTGCTTATTTTTCTCCCTTATTGACCACAGTTTGAACATATCTCGACTCACAGAGGTCACGCTGGTCGTCGGGGAGCGCAGTGGATCACTTTGAAAGCATCTCGTCGAGATCGATCGGCTTATTCGCATGACCAGGTGAGTCCCCCTACAGGTGTCTGAAATTTTTAGGAAACGCGCTGTGGGTGCCGGAGAAGAGTAGAAAGCTAAGACAAAGGAGGATTGTTGTGGAAACTCATCGGTCGGTTAAAGGACTTGCTCTGGAGCTCGCCAACAGCTCGCACAGCGGCAGAATGGCCATTTCCGGCTCAGTAACCGCAATCAGCCAGCCATATCCAACCCCAGGTGTTGCACCACCAATGGTTAGAACATTGGACTACTAACCAACAGGTCACGGTTTCGAACCCCTGCGTGGTCCAACATCTGAGATCACGCACGATTGGCTGATAACGGCTTATCAACTAGAAGTGGCCGTTCCAGCCTCCTAGTCTTTGTCAGTAATGTTCTTCTACAAAGAATGGTGTTTCACGGTTTTGGCATTCAGGAGCAAACCCACTCCTCCAGTACACAGTAATCACCGAAGATACTTGAAATTTAAATAAAGTCATTTTTAGTGAGATTTCATCATTAATCTACTATAAAATAGACCTACGTCAGTTCATACACGGCGAAGTTATGGCTTTCGATTTCAAAAATTATACCCCCGCCATATATTTTCCTGTCATCCATAGAAGTAAAAACCTGATCACCATACGGTAATGGTAGTTATGTAAAACACCAAGAAAACCCTCAGGCACGTGTAATAGGGGACTGGTGGCAATAGGCCTTTACGGGTGGGCATTACGGCGGATGCTACAAGGTTTATACGGTTTTTGTAACATTCTACATGTTGTTCTTCTTCTTTTAATTTCCAAAGTTGCGAGTGCAATCTGTTATAAAGGCCCCAATAATTTGATAGCCATCGCGATAGCGGTGAAAACCTTGGAATGACTTCATTGCCGGTTTCGCCTGCGCAGACTTCAGTAGAATCTTAGCTGCTTCGATATCGATGTAGGGAAGATTTTTCTGACGGGAAAATTGGCAATTGCACACTTTTCTATTATCGAGCATAAACACAAGAACCTGGGGTTTTCTGGCTTTCTTGGTACTTTATATAACCTACCGTTATCTACTTATACTCGTCCTGTTCTTCTGTCTTCGGTCCTCTTCATGTCTCTTAGTCCTGCTGAGAAGTTTGTGATAAGACATCTCCCAATCTCGATGACTTTTGGATGTCATCAGGAGCACATCCACAAATTGCAATCAACCGCAGGAGAGAACAGTGACATCGACTGCTGGCCATCCTGACTCTGGCACCCTAATCAGCTAAAAACTTCGGTCCTTTAGAGTTTAGATGATTATCCAGTACCTAGTTTTGGAAATTCTGATACGGCCTCTGCTGCCGCAAAACCAGAAATATACAACTTCAAAGCGAAAAATGACATTGCTACGATCCGATTACAGGAAGCAGTTGTAGTTGACTTAGGATCTCTCTAGTCTGAGGGTTCCCTGCTACACTAAGTCTCTAAAGCATTATGAGTATCTCTGCATAAAAATAATGCTTTCCCATGGTCGAGCGAAGTTAAGAAGTCAAGGCTGGCGAACGTACTCCTTCGATTATTCATCATTAGGCCTCTACAATAATGTAGGGAGGGTAGAGTAACAAAGTTTAAGCATCCGATAAACAGTGCGCATGGGTTAGAGAGTTAGGGTTCAGAGGTCAGGGTTATCGTCTAGTACTATCATCGGGCAGAGGGAGGGAGGGTAGGTGTACGACAATCAGCTAGGGTTTTCTGCTTCGTCGCTGTAGCACGACGTGGCAGATATGAACACGCATACCGAGGTCGTCTTCGGTCCAAGGAGCCTTAGGGGACTCAGAAAGGCTTTTTGCGAGCACAAGGTTGGCTTAGTTAACAGTATGGCCACAGCTTTCTGCCGTCGCAAGTATCCGCTGACGGTGAACTTGGAGTGTTTCTGTGCCGGCACTTTATGGATGATACAGAATGCTTGGTTGACGTCTATCCGGCGACCGACTGTCAACCAAGCGAGCCAAAATTGCGCTTCAGAGGTGAAACTCTTACCATACTTTGATTTAGCCAGGCAGTAGTGTTCGTGCATCCGCCTGGATAGGCGCCCTGGTTGTTCGACTAATATATCCTGCTCCACAGGAGCAAGTGAAAGCGTAGACGCACATTGAAGAGGTCAAACGGCAGTCTATCCTTGCGAAGAAGTGGAGCACTTGAGAACACTAGTCTATCTTAGCGGCTGGGTAAGTTCGCGCTGACAGCAGCGTTTTGCTGAAGATGTAGGCCTTCGCTCGCCGGATCCCCTCGAAAAGGCAATGCGATAAATAAGTCCTTCTTCTCAGCCGTTGGCACGTCCGATTTTGGGGACGTTCCGGCCAGATTATTGATAAACTCTCTCTCAGAAAATCCAGTTTTTCTCGCAGTGAGTTTTTGGTATAAGGGCGAGTTCACTCTCAATGGCTCTAGGCGTACATGGCTATCCTAGCCTCGATCGGTGCAAGTCAGCGGATTAGAGCTTCGACTGTGGCTACAGCGATAAAAACTGTAGATCATTCGCGTTTTGGACCTGGTAAGCATGTTGTATTACGAGAAATACACTTCTACGAATTGTTCCATCAGCGTTCTGTTAAATTAGGACGTCCACGAAAGTGGAGGTATTCCACCTTTCTCTTTTCCCAGAGTGAATGTTAGCGCTGGCGAGTCCGATTCACTTTTATTCAGGAGGGTGTCTGACACTCGCTTTGTCACCCTGCCTATTGCAAAACATCAACTTCATATCGAGAACATGCGGGTGCGTCCTCTAACCGACGAGAGCTGATTGTGCTACTCTAGTTTCTTCCCAACAAAGACATCAGCTAGTGGAGTCAGCGTGATTCCAGCAGCTACGCTATACGCGAGTGGAAGTCCAAATTGGACATCGAGCGCAGCGGAAGAAAGAGCAATTCCTTTGGATAGGTCTCCGACGGGCATGTCAATCGAAGCCGATCTCTCCAACTCTCATCACATGAAAAGACTATATGGTAGGCCTTGAGAATAGTAGTGCAACAAAAGATGCGACATCTAAGGACAACATCGCTTCCCATCGAAGATTTGGGCTCTCTTATGCGAGATCGATGAATCAAACGCTGTGCGTAGGCCACGTGGTGCTATTTGGTATTACATCGGCAAAATTTCTGCGAGCCACTTTGAAATTGCACGATAGGTGAATTGCGATGCGTATCACAATATTCATGCCGTGCTGGAAAGGTCCTGATTTCCAGTGAAAGCGTATAGCGTTCGCCAAATGTGACTTCTTAAAACGCTTAGCATGAAGAATATCATCGCTGATCTGAAAGCGGTAAAGTTCTTGCGAAATAGCCGTCTGGAAATGATTTCTTTTATGCCTCTGCCTATTCACCAAAAACATGCGGAATTTTCATTAGCTTAACGATTATTTTCTGCACGATTTTACATTTAAATCATGACACCCCGCAAACTACGCTTCCAAAACCGGCAAAGCCAGACTTGCATCCTGTGCAGTGTTTTCGACGATCTCGCATATCTGTCAAAAATAGCGGATACAACTGAAATCGTTTCCAATTGTGAAATTTAGCGAACCAGAGAGTGGAGTGCGTACCGAGGAGCATGGACTGTATTCCTGTGCGGAAATCGCGTACGCGCGGCCTGCTCTCGGACATGTACGCGTTCACGAGGTGGTACGGGCGGGAAGTAATACGGGTTATATGAGAGCGTCAGATACAACCATCACCTCACCGGGCTTGTGGTAACAAGAATAGAATAGAATTTGACGGCCACTGGCAGCTCTGGACGGAAGCGCAGTGTCTCGACTGCACATGCTGCACCTCTCGCGCCTCACTATGCAACGTGCGCACGAAAGTGATCTGACCATCCCGGCTGTCCAAACCGGGTCACTCACCTACAGGGCTGACTCACAGATGGCCCTCGCCACTTCGCTTTTTCCACTGGGGACGGCCGACCCGCGGCGCCGGACGTGCCCTCGTCCGGCATGCCAGCTTCCTAAAACCGCTTTTTCCCATAGCGGCGCAGAGAATACACTATCTACCAACTGGCGTCCGACTGTCTTCTCTTTTCATACCAAACCAGGTCTGAAGGTCGCTGCGTAAGGCTGCTGCGATAAGAGCGTCATATATTTGGGCGTGTAGGGAAACACTAAACGGGTTCAGCAAAACGCCAGTAGCAGATCGGTCAAAATTCACGGGTTAAAGTAATATCAATCGGTCTTCTAACCGAGGTGGCAGAAGAACCGTCATGCCATTAGCGCGCCCGCGACTCCTTACATTCTTGCAATATACGTTTCAAGCTGTGCGGCACGAGTAATTATCTGAAAAGAAGTCTGACATCAACGGTCGTGAGTCACCTGACCTCAATCGCAGCCACGGTGACACAAACCAACTAAGGGTAAGCAAAGTGCACGTTATTAGTTCTTCTTGCCATCGAGGCCTTTGTGCATGCAAGAAGGCAAATGTGCGAAAACACGTGTTTGAAAGTTTTGTTATCGGAAGCCCCGACCGAGTAGCCCTGCATGCGCATTCAGGGGTAGGGTGTTTTCTACTGCTTACCCGCTCAGTGTACCGCACGGATATTTCACCGCTCTGTTTGATGTAATTATATGAATGATGTCATTCGCAAAGACGCCGGCACCCGGTATTGAAGAAAAACTGTCGCGAATTTCGTGATTCATTCCATGGACGACCGTTCATTCATGGTGCGCGGTGTTGCAGCTTTGGAGTCTGAGACTAGAAACCCTCGCAGGCGGTCTTATAGCGACAAAGTAGCATAAAGATGAAATGGAACCGACAAAGACACAAGGGGGCCGAATCGCAGTCCAAATCCCAGGTGTCGGTCATGCACTTGGGATTGGGTATATCATTTGATGACGGCCTGGTATACCAGATATGGCCATTCCGGTCTCCCTGCCTGGCTCGCCCCATTTCATCATATGCTACACGTCGCTATGCGACCCGCCTGCGGTGCTCTCAGCCCGAGCTCCAGCACAACGGTACATACATGTTCCTTAAGCAGATCGGTGAGCACCACACTATCATCATATGGTCCCGATCACAACCGATGAGCCAACGAGCGCGTGGCTGCGATCGGTAGAGACGTTCAGTTGACTCAATTACCAAGGTCGTGGGTTCGAAATCCCAGGTAAGTCCCACCCTTGGGATTGGGTAGCGACTGCTGATGAGGGCTCAAAAAGCCAGAAACGCCATTCCGGTCTCTCTATCGTTTGCCGTTTCCAGTATATATATAAGGCGCCAATGTTTAAGTGACAATTTAAGAATCTACGCTATATTTTGAGAGTCGAAAAATTGCATATTTCACGGCGTTAACCAAAAGGCCACCTTAGCAACGAATTTAAAAATGAACGATACCCTTTCTCAAGGGTCGAAGAGAATGAAGAAGATGTACTACGTCATAAAGAGGGAGCTCCAGTGAGGAAGGCGACGCTTTACGTAGGTTTTCAATAGAAAGATTTAAATTATAAAGGCATTGAGGTTGTAAATGGAAAGGAAACGAAATACCACCAAGTTGGTCGCTTTTCAGCGAACGGGATTAAAGTACGCGAGCTGGCAGTAGTCGAACCAAAAGCGCTCGATATCTTTGGATGTTCATCGCATCGATGGGATTACGTCACATGTTGGTCAATACTGCAAAATCTGCTTAAGCCAACTCCTTCCAAAGCGCAAAATCCTATTTTATAATGTCATGTTGCGAAAATTTCATGGGTGAGGTCACCCACTCGCTATCGTAGTAGTGTCAACCAGCCAGCGCTCGACGAAAGCTGGGCTGAACTGTTAACAAAGATAACGCGGGCGGTTGAGTTATTATGGGAAGCTGGTGATGTAGTCGGCTGATTGGTCAGGTGCCCGACCTCAAATGAAATGAACGTAACACATCTCTGTTCAATGGCGCCAAAGAAACGGCTCTATGGTTAAACACCACCACCACCACCACCACCACCACCACCACCACCACCACCACCACCACCACCACCACACCTGGGATAGTGCAGCAATTCGCAGAAAATCGGGGTGGGTCAGCGATAAACTGCATGAGAGAGTTCGACCGCCGGTTAAAACGACGTCCACGGTGAGCTCAGAGTAGGCTGGGTGCAGGGACTTTGCGGGTGAATTAGTTTGGAATGATCGTGAATTTGCGCTGATTCTACCGTACTGTCTCGTCTCCCTCACCCATCTGAGCCTCGTGTAATGACCAGATTCAGGATCAGATACAGGTGGCTGGGCGCGGCGTGAGCCTGTACCTAGACATGCTGCACCGATTCATTTGTTGCGAGTTCGGCACGAATAACGCAACTGTCCTATCCTGTATCTGGTCCTTCGTGTCGTGAACCAGCGTATCACAACCACGTGACGTTTAAAGGCGCACGCTTAACGCCGCAATACACTTAACAACTGCAAAACGAACGCATTTTCCAAGCATATTGAATTTTCTTCATCGATCGCCCGTCATCAACGATGGTTAGAAATCTAGAGTTTAAGGGTTTACTTCTGGAGAATGAATCGAAATGCCTACGGTCCCAATCTTTATCACTTCAAGTTTTCGTAGTTTCCGTCACCTTGCAGGCGAGCTGGCTAAAGGCAGAATCAAGGCGTTAAAGACCGAGGAGAAATGGAAGCGCAACGACGTTCCAGTATAGGCGATCAGTCAGTTACGCATGAGAGGGCAGAAATGGGAGCTGCGGACTGCTGCTTTTGACCGTGGGCGAAAAGTGCAGCTTATATTATCCCAAAGAGCCCAGTAAGTTCCTATAGGTCTTTTACATATACAGCAGAATCCCAATTTTGTCTTTGATTCTGCCTACCCACCTCGCACTTTCATGTGGATCTTAATTAGGAGTAATCATGCTCGTTCAGTGTTGCACTTTCCAGCTACCCGGGGACACATACACTCAACCCCCTCTCCTTTCCACGTAGCGAGAGGGACGTGGTTTCTCGTTGCTGCATTCCTAAAAAATGCACGCATATTTTCCGTCAGTGTATACCGACATTCTCTCAAAAAAACAGTCAGTGAAAAGACGTTAGCCATTTTACTGTGCACAAAATGGAAGGAGTTATCACGGCAGCTCAAACTATGCACAGACCCTGGGCACAACGGTCTTCAGGTCCGGTTCTGATTGGACGCCAGTCGAAGATTAAACTGCCGAAAATGCCCGCCAATATATGTAGTCAAGCACGTAGGGGAAGTTTGAGAAATAAGGGAGGGCTCAGCGGATTGCATTTATTGGCAGTTTGACGTTTCCTGGAGGACCTGGTCGGCTCTGCGTGGTCAAAGCGTTAATTGCACTTAACTGGGAGATACGGGCCTTGCTGGTCGGTCTCGCACTGATCGAAATTTTCTTCTTCTTCTGCTGTCTAGGCCTTAAAGGGGGATGCATAGTGGTGATGGCGTAGCTTTCACCGATCAGCGGGACATACTCATCACGTTGTGCCTTAGGACTCCATCGGATCCCTCGCAGGCCATACCGGTCTCCCATGTCTTTTTGACGGTACCACAGCATCGGCAGATGTGTGGTGGGTTCGAAATTCACGAGCCTCTGAGCCACAGAAGGTGTTGTTCGGTCTGTCTGCCGGCTCTTTTCTGCCACCCACCAAGTGGGTTTGTTCGTCAGACTGCGCCCGCGAGGCCTTCTACTGCTCCGTTTGGCCGTCTTGCACTGGAATTTGTATAGGTAATCGCAGGCCCAAGTTTGGTTCCAGCAGCAGCCAGTCATTTTGATCCCGATTGCATTGGGTTCCTAGCAGCAATCTAGGCTTGAATTTAAAAGTACAACTTTACAAAGCTCCGAAAGTGCCAGTCGTTTTTGATATTTCAAGTGAGTGTCAGATGTCTGCAAAAAGAAAAAATCATTTCCAAGTGTTTTGACTGTTTTACATACATATAACGTGTCATTTTTACCCATTGAAGGTTAAGAATTCCACAAGGGATTTGCTCAAGTCATTGTTAAAGGCCATCACGCGGGATTTCACGTGCCTTGTCATCAGACTTACTTTTTGTCATTGGTACGTTGAAGAGTGAGCAGTTCCTAAAGCTATTTATTTCTTTATTTCTTCTAGCTTCTTATCCTCCGTCAACCACCACCACCACCACCACCACCACCACCACCACCACCACCACCACCCCACCACCACCACCACCACCCACCACCACCACCACCACCACCACCACCACCCACCACCACCACCACCACCACCACCACCCACCACCACCACCACCACCACCACCACCACCACCACCACCACCACCACCACCACCCCCACCCCCACCACCACCACCACCACCACCACCACCACCGCCAACACCACCACTGCCAGCACCACCGCCACCAACATAACCACCACCACCTCCACCTCAAGCTGGAAAAATTTTAAGCGTAGTTTTTTAAAGCTGATCCTCGATTTTTATTCGAACAGAGCGAGCATCAGCGACGGCAACATAGAAACACGGAGCTCCGGGAAGGCGGCAAAGTCGCCTCGGGTGGGGTTTTCTTGGACAGCTATTCACTCACTTGGTCCCGGCGAGACACTTCAACTCGGATGCTCAATGCTCCTGTCATTTTCATCGAGTGTTGCAAACCAGGCCTGCCAATCCGGAATGCAACACATTACACCCAGACGGGAGTTACCAATCTGGTATTACTTTGGCAACTCATCACTGGTCTGAACAATGGTTTCAGTTGATGAATCCGACCCCCAAATGCATCTGAACCTATTCCTACACAAAACACGGCGCATATATACTGCACACAAAATACACGCATCATATATCAGTGTAATCGCCATGGTCTTCAACAGGTCACTTAGGGTGGAAACGAGCCGAGGACGTTAAAAACCACGAAGAATATCACCGCACGGTGATAATATTAGTGGATTTAGCAGTCAATGATAAAACATGGGGTTGCAACAATCAAAGTGAGAGTTTCAATTTTAACAAAGTAACTCGATGATTTCATCAAAGGCTCAGGAGAACCTTTGCAAATCCCCAATTTGAGTATTCGGGAATGAAGCGGATACCAATAACTTTATGCTTTCGAGGTAAGGTACTTACATAACGGTGACCACGGTGTTCAGTTGTGAAATTGGGATCGGCACTTTTTGATCAGGAGGTCACAGTCTTCGTGAGTGAACAAGTATGGGTGTTGCGCTGCTGGCAGGCCCGCACCAAAGAAACTACGATTAAGCCATTTTGTTTGCATATTAATTCCTTCGATACGCAAAGGAAGACGAGTAAAAATAATGACGATAGGTGGAGTCCCATGGAGACCTTGCTTTATCCTGAATAATCTTCTATTGAAGTAGGATGCTCAACTCATCCACACTCTCCCCACAGACACATGGTTTTGCGCCAATTTCCTCGAGTCCACCGTGTGCTCCACGGCAAGCTATCAGGGATAGTAAGTTGCACGTGAATTAGATTATTGTGGTAGTAGACTTGCAGCATCTACCGCACCCTCTCCTCCCCAGCATGGAACCGGTGTCGCAACTCGGATCCCACTGATGTTGGAGTACCATGGAGGCAACATTAAGGAGCCATTGTAGCACATTCTGTCCGTCAGTCGGCCACACCACGCAAACAAACACCAGCTGATTGGAGGTCGAGTGCAGTCTTCAGTGGGCAGCCTTCCAAGCCACGGCGTTTAGCGCGCCGTGACTAGTCGCCACGAATGCACATATGCAGCTAGAGAGCTCCATGAATAAGGAACCAAGGAACACACTTCCCGCTCACGTGAAAGATGGTCTCTGCGGGCGTGCACGGTGTTCGGCGTGGTCGTGTGTGATGTAGGTGCTGGTTAAGAGTAGAGTGGGAGTGGTGATATTCTATCTCAGATTTTAATGGAGCGCATGGGATCCAGTAGACCCTGCGGTGAGTGAATATGATTGGGTAGTGCGGACAGTTGACGCAGGCGCGGTGTGCTCCTGGCACTGGTTCGTCAGTCTCTGTGTGGTGGATTTTGAGTCACATGACAGCCGATGTGATAGTGCATGCGCGTTGATAATGAGGGGCCGGATTGGTTGGGTTCTGTAAAACCGGCTTCGACAGTGGAGCTACTAGTGGTACGCAGCACTGGTAGTGCAAGAGTGTGCTTGACGGGGTGTCTTCTTGTTCCGCATTTGTGGATGCTCGTAAACCGAATAAGCCCATGTGAGTAGTGCATTCACGCAGACGCAACTTCGTTACCGAACGTTGTTCAAATATTTATCATTATGGAGCCACGTTTAAAACGTGTGCTTTTCACCTACACCGAGAGCTTTGAGGCATGGCAGATAGAGCTGCGCTTTTTACGTTTACTGCTGGAAAGCTGAGGGAAGCGAAACAAAATTTTAATAAAATTTTTGGGGGCGGTCTACATAGCATTTAGGCCTATCCGACTGGAAAAACTGCCAGGCGTTTTCTCAAGGATAGTCGAGGGTCCAGAAGTAGCTACCTAAAGGGGGAAGATGCTGGTCAAAAACCGTAACCACTTGTTTTCTTGGACCAGAATCAAGACAGCAAACAAACCTATCAATCCATGGTACGGCAAAATATGGAGCTCAAAGTATGGTGCTGCGTGTGCAAGATCAATGCGTCCGTTAGTTGAGTTCTCATCAGACATGGGCTTAACTGACTTAGCGACTGGTTTTGCTCAGCATGGTCGCTGTTAGCGTATTGGCTGCGGATTTTCACTCCCGACCCAGTGCACGCGAGCAAACAACTAATCCTATCGCATGGTCAGCTCGTGCTCATGTAGGCGTGAAGACAGCCTTCAACATCTCCATCTCATTTACCCCCAAAAGGACGGTTCAGACCTTTAACTGCAATACATAACACCAGGTTGTCCACAGTTTGACCTGTGATCGTGGTGTCTGATGCCAAGACCTCGTCTCATCGCAGTTGCTTCTGAATCAGTCTGGGTGGTATCAAAAAGCATGCGGTATTTCCGGTTGGTTTTTCTACGAATTTCAACACAGATCCTCACGTTCGCGAGGTTTTGAAAACCGGCCGTAAGTCTCCAGTGCCCCTAAACGGGCCGCGTGATAGATACGCTGAACCAACACGAAGGCCAAATAAAATCAGGGTGCGGCAGCTGTTATTATTTGGGATGGGGTCTCGTAAAATGTGTCGAACATGGGAGGGGCGTGGTAACACTTCGTGGGAGATGCTTCATCTGCGCCCGAACCCGCCTCCGGCCATCTTGACTATATCTTGACACCGGGCAAAGTCGGGTCAGGGAGAGAGAGTATGCAAGTATACCATCACTTAAAACTAACTCACGCGCAAGTCACCATTCCTGCACCACCCTTCTGTGCAGCATGCGGTCGGACATCGTCAGAATACGACGGCTGGAATTACCGTAAGTCTACAGAAATGAAGGTTCAATATAAAGTCAGGCAGGATCCGTCGTGACTGGGCATGTAGTATGAAGAGGTGCTGACTCGTTCGAATCGTGCTGGCGCGCAACAGGGACGCGCTTGAGACTATACTAGAATGATGTGAAGCACGGCAGCTGCCCCTGATGTACTTTGACCTGCCAACTATGTTCAATTGGAGACGGGTGTGAAGACGCAGATGCTGTATCCACGCCCACGACAGTTCTACCGTTGCGAACGGTGACGCCTTACTGTGTGTCCCAGTGCGGTGGGCCGTGTCCCCTAAACGGACCGCGTGGTAAATTCGCTGGATCAACACGGGGGATAGATCAGGGCATGCCAGGTATTATTAGGGATGCGCTCCGCAGCCGCACTGCAGGAAATGGTGTGGTGGCACGCGTAGGTGTGCATGCTCACGCCGCGCCAGCCACCTGCGCCCGATCACGCCTCCGGTCTCCTTGACACCGGGCAGAGGGGTAGTGCGATAGATACAGAGCAAGTCTACTCTCACTCAAAACTCATTCCAATGCAATTCAAGTCACCGTCACCATCCCGTGGAGCAGATGGTGGACCTCGTCGGCTACGACGGTCAAGTGTTGTCGTCATGGTGGGCACAGGGATGGTTACTTTCAGAGTGAATCAGTTTATATTTAGAGTAGACCTCTACAGCATCTATCGCACGCGCGCAGCATACACACAGCATTAGACACAAGCAAAAGAATCCAAATTTAGAGGAGGGGGCGGCGGGAAGAAGGTCCGGATGTTTCGTCGAAGATAGTTGTCATGACGGCGGCTAAGGAGGTAGTTCAGCCTGAACAGGAAGCCTTACAGCATTACTAACAACGAACTAACCCTTAGAACTGGCTCAAAAGAGCCGGCCACGGTTAGCGTGCCACTAAAAAGCCTACCAGCGCTCAAATGATATATAATAGCGAGGCCCAAACATATGCGAGTATTTATACCACAGACAAAGACATTTTTGAGCAAAAAACGGGAAATAGCACACATTTAATAATTAAAAGAAGGAGCAATAAAAATAAAGTATTCTAAAACGGGTGAGACCCGAACCTGAGCTAGATATGCAACGGAGCGGACAGCTAAAATTACGGAAGATAAAAATAAGGGAGTAGGCGGCCATAAAAACGCAATTTGAAACGTGAATAGCATGGTCAATAAATAGACGGGATAAACAAACACACAATTCCAGGGCGGTCCCTGCACCACCTGAAATGGTTGGAGGGGGCAAGTGGTGCGTGGGTGGGATACGCAAAGTTCACTGGCTTTTTTCCAAAAGGACAAAAGTTTTCGGACAGGGAGAGGTCCAGGAAACTCCAAGGTCGTCCATCTGAGCGAGTTCGGGTGAGAGTTGGATCGGTAAGAGAGGACAGTCCATGATAGTTAACTTGCGATCGAAACAGACGCGGAATTCGATCAGGCTAGCTGGTCCACCGCGCTAGAAGGCGAGGAAACGATGTCAGCATCAAACATTTGAGATAAGACGCAAATAGATGAGGTAGGATATACAACTGCCACCGGATCGAACTGCCAGAGGACGTCATACGGGCGGACACGACTGCCACACTCGAACATAAACTGTATTTATATTCGATTGATAATTATCGTTCCTTCTTGCAGGAAGGACCTGCTACATCATACAAAAGCTTTGCACATAGATACAGATAACGGTGATATCTGAGTATTTGACATAGGCAATCATCGAAACTGTGCCCAGACTCGACTGTTAAAAAAAATTCCTTCTACTTGAGTATGTTATTCACTTCTTTGCAATGACGTGTATTTTGACTGCAATTTTTAAGTTCAATATTTTTTTATTAATAGGGTCTTCAAAGGCAATGCCTATTACCCGTAAATATACCGAACTATACTGAACTTCTTTAATCACTTTTATTTTATTAAACAGTTATTTTTGGTGACCGGTCAGGATCTCATTCTTTTCGCGAAAACAATGCAAACATTTGCTATGCTAATGTCGTGCACAACCTTTCCTCCAAACAACTGACAGCAGAGCAGGTAAAAGTCCTGAGCCACGATGCATGCTTCAATACCATGGATGCTCAACCACTTGACTTCATTGCAGCTGCGGAATCGGACATTCGCAAGGCCCCAATTACCGAGGAAGGCAGAAATCTGCTACGACAGCGAATATCTTCCAGACTGATAGCCCACAAAAAACGCAAGACGCTCTCGAAAGCAGAAATTGAAGAACTTCGGACGCTGAGGGCCGACAAAAACATTGTCATACTTCCAGCAGACAAAGGACGGTCGACTTTAATTTTGAACAAAGAGGACTACGTCAACAAAGTCGAGGCACTCTTGGGCGATAGAACTGCCTCGAGAGGATGACATGATGAAGACGCTAGTAAAGAATATCAACAAAGACCTGGCAAGTCTTCGGAAGTCATAAGCAATAACGCAGACTGACTTTCAAAAGATGAAACCAAAGGACACAGCGCTCGCGAGATTCTATGGCCTCCCCAAGGTCCACAAACCAGGAACCCCCCTACGGCCGATCATCTCTCTAAGAGGCACCCCAACGTTTGGTCTAGCCAAGTGGCTGTTTCAACGTCTGAACTTTCTAACCCAGGGTTCCACAACAACCGTCCACTCAGCTGAACAATTTATACGAAAATTGCAGGGTATTCGACTTACGGACAAAGAATCTGAACTCGATCTTCCCCGACATCCAGTTCACGATGGAAGAAGAAAAAGACTGTCAGTTGCCGTTTCTCGACGTGCTGGTATACAGAAAGGGCGATAAAGAACTCAAAACGACGGTTTACAGGAAGGCGACGAATACCCCTCGCATTCTGAGTTATTTTAGCAACCACCCCCTCTCGCACAAACGCAGCTGTGTGAGAACACTGTACCGTCGAGCGGAAACCCATTGCACCGAACCAGCCGACAAGAAGGCCGAGGTCCAGTTTCTGCGGAAACTCTTCACGGTCAACAGATATCCTGGGAGTTTTGTTGAGAAATGAAGGCGAGAGGCCAAGAGAATCAATCCGAAGGGGCAGCCAAAACCGAAGTACTGGCGTGCAATACCTTACATAACTGGTGTATCCGAAGAATTTGCTAGACTAGTGAGCGAATTTGGGATTGGCGTGGCTCACAGACCGGAAGCGACAATCCGCCGGCAACTCATGCAACCTAAATACCCAATCCCCCTCAACCAAAAATCCGGCGTCATTTACCGGAGAGACTGCCGCTGTGGTCGAGCAAATTATGTTGGCGAAACCGGCAAACGGGTTTGCACGAGAATGCACGAGCACGAGCTCGCTGTGAGAAGGAAGGATAAACTCTCCTTGGTAGCCGCTCACGCATCCTCGCCAGAGCACGACTTTGACTTTGGCAGCGTGAGAATATTGGGCCAGTCAGACGACCGAATTTCACGCCTGCTGCAGTAATCGTGGCACTCGACCGCGGAATCGATCAATAGACATATCGATCTGCCAGCTGCATATCAGGCCCTGCACGAACAAATAAATGGCGCTGATGAATGTCATACTCGGCAGAGGTGAGTTAAATAAGCAGTGAGCTGTACAGTCTTTTATTCCTTGACGATGGGCTCGAGTGAGAGTTCGAAACGTCGGATGAATAAAATTCTGGTCCCAGAGAATGCCTTCCCGTCTTCTTCTAGACAATTACCTGGGCCTCGCATATTCTCGAACATTCGGAATATATATATATATATATATGATAGTGTGTGGCTCACCGATCTGCTTAAGGAACATTTATGTTCCGTTGTGCCCTGGAACTCAGACTAGAGTACTCACAGGCAGTCGCATAGCGACGTGTAGCATATGTTGATAATGTGGAACCGACAAAGACAAGGGAGACCAGAATGGCCATTTCTGGCTTATTAGCCGTCATCAGCCAGTCATACCCAATCCCAATCCAGGGCACAACGGAACATAAATGTTCCTTAAGCAGATCGGTGAGCCACACACTATCATCATATTCCCGATCACAACCGACAAAGCAACGAGCCCGTGGCTCAATGGTAGTGCGTTCGACTCAAATACCAAAGGTCGCGGGTTCGAATCCCAGGTGTTCCTAAGCCAGAAATGGCCATTCCGGTCTCCCTTGTCTTTGTCGGTTCCACATTATCAACATATGCTACACGTCGCTATGCGACTGCCTGTGAGTACTCTAGTCTGAGTTCCAGGGCACAACGGAACATAAATGTTCCTTAAGCAGATCGGTGAGCCACACACTATCATCATATTCCCGATCACAACCGACAAAGCAACGAGCCCGTGGCTCAATGGTAGAGCGTTCGACTCAAATACCAAAGGTCGCGGGTTCGAATCCCAGGTGTGCCACACTTGGGATTGGGTATGACTGGCTGATGACGGCTAATAAGCCAGAAATAACCATTCCGGTCTCCCTTGTCTTTGTCGGTTCCATTTAATCATATATATATATATATAGATATATATATATAGAATGACAGGTGGTGAGGCACTGATGAACTTCGGTTCAATGAAGTGCTTATGACCCATCTGCTAGACCCAGTGTGTGGACTGTCTGCGCCGTACTAGAGTGCATGTTTGTGTTTCCAGTCCCAGCTGGTAGTCAGGGTTATGATTGGCTGAATGAAGGCAGAATAAGCCCGAAACAGACTGTATCAATCTACCCATATTCTCTGTCGTGTCTACTCTCTGCAATTATAACTTGGCCGACTTCGGCCTGGTAATTGGTTGCCTGTTCGTGACCTTTGCCACCCATACGGAGCTTGTTTGCTTCGGGAAGCCACTAGATCGGTGTGCGCCTATTCCTGTTTGAATAAATACCCGATCTGCAGCGACAGAGAATGACAGGTGGTGAGGCACTGATGAACTTCGGTTCAATGAAGTGCTTATGACCCATCTGCTAGACCCAGTGTGTGGACTCTCTGCGCCGTACTCGAGTGCATGTTTGTGTTTCCAGTCCCAGCCGGTAGTCAGGGTTATGATTGGCTGAATGAAGGCAGAATAAGCCCGAAACAGACTGTATCAATCTACCCATATTCTCTGTCATGTCTCCTCTCTGCATATATATATATATATATATCCATTGTGGTCCTAAGGGTTAGTATTCATTTTAAGGTTAATAGGGTGGTGGAGGAGGAATAGGGGGAGGAGTAGGAAGAGGGAGGAGGAGAGAGGAGGAGGTGAGGAGAAGGAGAGGAAGTGGAGGAGGAGGGAAGTAGGTGGAGGGGAAGGAAGAGGCGTAGAAAGAGGGGTGGAGGAGGAGGTGACGAAGAGGCGAAGGGGAGGAGGAGGGGTAGTCGGAGGAGTGACTGCAAGCATCGGGGTAAATTTAAGCCAAACAATCATACTGACCAATCAACTATGAGGTACCCACGCTTGTCGAATGTGCCAATCGTTTTCTTGGCCATCAGTTGTTGTTGATGAGGAGATAAGAACCCTCCACTGGAACGATAGCTCATTCCTTCCGCCCACAGAACGAGGGGGGTCACAATGATCTCACTGTAGCATACTCCACTTGAGTAAAACCCGAAATTTGATGGAATCTGGTTAGTGGGCTCAGGGACACCTGTGACACGCGTAAGCACGGATTAAACCTAGTCGGTCGTGGCGTTCACACACCAACATTCAGTTACCTTGACACTGACAAGGTGGGTGAGGGAACGGGGAAGGGTACACAGTGGCGTTTCTCGGGGCATATGACGTACCAAACATCGCAGGGCGTACACAAAAGTGCAGTTAACTGAAGTAAACACAGGCTATCCCGTAGTAGAGACTGCATCCGCCCAGACAGACTGTTATGGAGACCACCCGGAGGCGAAAACGAGCTAAATCGACACGAGAGAGCAGACGATGCGCACTGCCTGACCGGGAAGCACCACCATGCAATCAGAAGACAGCACAAAAATAACGAATCCAAGGGCATACTCAGACAGCCAATCAGGTTTTGGTATACTACCCTGACGCGCCTCACACGCGTGTACCCGGCCCATAGGCACACACTGAATCGGGCGCAAAACAATAAAACAGGCCCACAGATGAGTTGAATAAAAGTTTGTCTTCGGAACAATCCTAAACCCTCTCCTTGGGGCCATGACAGCTGGCCAGTTCTATTTACTGCTGACCTGGTCGCTTTGCGAGCTATTGTAGATGCTCGTTCGATGACAGAAAACAAGCAAGCACCCGAGGTTGGAGGTGGCAGGGAGAGAGGGGGATGGAAATGGACAAGCGGTGCAAAAATTACTTCGTTTCGTCTTCGCCACGTTGAATCACCTCAGTTGGACAAGAGAACCCAACCCCATTGGCCAGAAACGGCAGACCGGCGGAGGACTGAAACCAGGTGGGGTTCTCGCGACACGGATGGGTGCGCCTACCTCTCTTAAAATCATGCTAAAGTATAAGCGTCTTCTGGGGCTTTTGTCGAAGCGAACCAAGGCTGGAACGGGTTATAATGGCTTGGGATGTGGATGCGTTTGCGTCGACATTACATTCATTTGAAGGGGGCGAAAAAGTGTAACCGAGCCTTGAGCTGATGCAGCTTAGTCCTGTCTGGATTCCAGCATTCGAGTGGCCATGGAAACGGTTGCTCCCGTTTTAGCATAGGAACATCATAACCACCCACTAGGAATTCCCAAGACTCGAGGAATGTGATTGGGGTCTTCAAGGAGGTTGTAATTGTTGTTCACTCCACCGACGATTACGCGCAGCGCCTCACCATCGAAATCGTTAATGCAGGAGCATATCAAACATCCCCATGGCGTAGTCCATGCATTGAGTTTACGTGAAGTTGTGGGTGTATGCCATTTAATACTTGCGACTCGGTCGGATGGACGCCTGTCAGGCGGTTCGGTCACACTATGGCCTCTAGTCTAGGCTGACCATCCCGCATAGGTGACAAGTAACTCATGGGGTTTATCGCCTAATGCACTTGAAATTTCCGAGCCTTCACTTCCTGCCTTGAAAAAACCCTTCTTTTGCCAGGCCCATGCATATGTTAATCTCGGCTTGTTCCAGGCTGACTGCAAACACAATTATTTACCTTACTGAACACACAGGTATCAGCTGAAAGCCCAGAAACGCGTTTCGCCGATCCTGTGCGCCACCTGACGTAGCTGCCAGGGGTCCGGCTCATCGGTGGGTCCTCCAGCCCTCCCCACGTGTTTTATGGTACACGAACTCCATTTTACACACTGCCTTGTTCAATTAATGCGCAAACTTGGAGTAAATCCGTCGGTAGAAGATCGGCGAAACACGCATACGTGGTAAATGCGCTGGACCAACACGGGGGTCGAATCAGGGTGCGGCAGGCGTTATTATTAACTGGAATGAGGTTCCATAACAAATGCCGAATATGAATGATGTGCATGCCCACGTTGGGCACGCACAGGTGCAGGCTCATTCGGTACGCCGCTCTCCCACTCCGTCGGAGATGCTTCGTCTGCACCCGACCCCGCCTCCTGTCTTCTTGACCATGTCTTGAAATCGGGCACAGGCGGGTAAGGGAAGAGAGGGTGCGGTAGATGCAGTGAAAGTCTACTTTCACTTAAAACGAGTTTGTGCACAAGTCACCTTCCTTGCTTCGCCATGCTGTGGAACATACGGTGGACATCATCCGACTACGAAGGTCCAACTGACGTATACTTCTGACTGGCTGTTGGCAGCTTGTGAAAATTACAGTGGTATTCCGCAGTAGCCGATGCATTTCAGCTCAAATATCCATATTTACTTTCGGAACGAGCCTGAAAAGGTCTATTCCGAAAGTTGTACTCCAAGTTCTCTTGTCTCATTTTCCTCGGAAATGAAACAAGACGGAATGAATGCACATCGCAGGTCGAGTGCTGTAAAAAGACGCGAAGATCGTTGTCCGTTGCTAAATTAACTTGAGCAGCGTTATAAAATCTGTCCAATAGAAAAATTTGGCTTGGCTAAAAGGCATTTCGGAGAAAAAGAGATGCCACGAAGTACTCCTAAGAAGGATAGACGAGCAAGGGAGAAAGAACACGGGTTAAACAAAGGCAACTGACATTCCACTGGCAATTCAGTTGAGCCACGTGACCCAGATGCATTCGCAGGATTGTGCTGACAGATTCCGTCTGAAAAAAAGGGGGCAAGCGTATGAGTGCGATTACGTGAGGGCAACGTGTGTGGGAAACACACAATCAACTTTGCGTAGCAGGACAAGGGGATATAAGATACTTTGATCATCGTATCCGACGCGTTTCATCGTGTGCTCCACAGCACGGCGGTGCAGGGACGAGGTGAATTAGTTCTAAGTGGCAGTAGACTTGCGCTGCATCTATCGCACTCGCTCCTCCCTCACCCACCTCTGCTAGATGTCAAGAAGACCGGAGGTGGGTTTGGGCGCAGGTGGCTCTGGCGGAGTGAGCCTGTGCCTAGACATGTGGCATTTGTTACGGGAGTACAGCCTGAATAATAATACCTGCCGTGCAATGACCTAGCTCCCGTGTTGGTTCAGCACCACTATCACGCGGAAAAAGATCGGCAAAAAGCGATCATACGACACGGTCTCGCGTGAGCCGGTCATACGCTTCGTTAGCAGCCAAAAAAGCTCTCTCTTTGAGGCGCTGCTTCACTTCACCAAGTCGTCTTACTCTGATGCTCTGTAGAGGCACTTGAGGAAGAAGCACGTGGTGTGTAGTGCGAATATTAGACGTCAGGCGAATAACTTTCGAGTCCCACCGATAGAGTCTCTTCCTTAACCTCGATAAATACTGAGCTTCATGTGGCTGTGAGATGACATTCGGTTTGATTTTGGCTTCCAAACACTGAGACATGTGAGGTGAATTCCTCACAATGATGACGTTCCCGGCAAAGTAAGACCGCATAGTATCTCCTTGAAGACACTTTCTCATTTTTTCCACTATTTATGACATCTAATATGCAGTCAAGCATTCAACGGAAATAATTAGGCATGAAAGTCGGCATCGCGAATACACAAAAACACTCTGTGCTATGCGGATGTTTGAGTTTGGTTGCCAGAGATAGTAGGGTCCACGGGTCCAGTAAGAGCTAGCTTGGCTTCTGTGGCATACTACCGGTAAGAAAAATTTGGGAATAAAGTTTTCTTTCAAGTTTAGCCTTTGGAGGATAGCATGGAATTCGAGCAGGTTACAATAGTCCCAGCCTAGCCAGATAAGCTCAAGGCTTGAGGTAACCGGTAAGGTACAATGGACCGCGGGGTAGGTGCGCTGACTCAACATGGAGGCCATTTCAGGACTCGGAAGGCGTTTTTGAGGATGCGCACCCATTAAAAATACCGCACAGTGGAGGGGATGTGCCGTGCCAGCTAACTGCACCCGATGCCCCCTGGTCTTATTGACTCGGATTTCACACTAGCTTCAGTTAGATGAGGGAGGAGAGTGCGTTAGCTGCTTCGCAAGTCTGCTATAAGTATAAATTAATCGAAGTGCAATTCACCGTCTCTGTGAACAAGCGACTCTGGAGCGCACGGTGTACTTCGATGGAAACAGCGGTTAATTGGTGTTTGTAAATTGCAAAACGCATGGACGAGGCTTGCAGCAAATCAGCTTACCACATATTCGGTCCTGTTAGAGGGCCGCAGTCCGTTCTCCGCAAAAATTCTGAAATCGAAAGAAACACGCACCGATTACTGAACCATGAAACTACATATGTAAATTTTAAAAATTGCCAAAATAACACTCCACAGACTTGGTTGCATTGAACGCCTGTTTCAGATTGAGAGCCGCCTGAAAGTAGGCCAACTGGTTGGGAATTGATTTGTCCTGAATAGCACAAGATCCGTGTTTAGCCCATTCATGATGCCTGCAGAGTGGCAGAAACAGGTAGAAGGTAGGTGAAGTGAAGAGTATTCTCGTTATGGTAGGCGAAAGCACCACACGACAGGCATGCCTATGTTAGCCGTGTGGCACGATTAGGCTTGCACCTAGGCTTGGGGATGGCCGCAGACAACTAATGAGAAGAAAGGCGAGCTTGCTGACACAACAGACCCGATGACCAATCAAAATTAATGTTGCTCGATTCGGTCAGTAGACGCGGGTGATTGAAACTGGTGTTCCATGAACTGCGATTCACACAGACGGTTGGGCACGCCCCGGTAGCTTGGACAGCAGACAATTCGACATGAGTTGGGGTAGCTGGCTCTGATTTATGGCTGTATAGATCTCGCATTTTAATAGGTCATTGAAATAAAAGCTATTTTAGCCCTGGGATGGATGAATGCTCACGCAAGGAACGTGCGCTGGACGGTGAAGCAAGACAAAAGCGTCATAAAGGGAGGGGAGGGTGTGAGTAAGGGGCAAATACTGACCAGAATTTCAGGGGTTTGTTCTTCCTCACATCGGCCCATTCCTTTCGCAGCGGATCCATGATTGACTAAAAGAAAAAGCAGTGAAACGCAACCAGAGACAAACGAGGGCTGAATGAAGTGATAGAAGTGGCAAGTCAGATGGTGAAAAACATCAAATTACCACTTATATCATACTCGTAGGAGAAGTAAACCCTTCGGGCTGAAAAATGGTCTTACGACTGTTGTAAACCTCCTCTATAGTTATAATAAAACGTTCAAGAAATCTTTGGTGGGATTTAGAAGAAGTGCCTCGTTAAGTGGCACTCAAGTTCGTCTTATTTGACAATCGCTGTCCCCAGCTTCTTTTTGTTGGGCAATATCCTGGCCAAGTGTGTCTGTGGCCGGATGGAATGCAGGGCTTGGTTGAGGTCTACCCAGTGGCCATTGTCAAAGAAGTGAGCCGAAATTGCACGTCTTGTGCCCCCCATCAACACTCCCATCCACAGCCCTCCCATCAGCGTGACCGAAATTTCAGCATCACAACCCCACCGGCTGACTCAAAACCTCCCACTCCATCCTGTCCTCACTGTCTCCTCAGCCGCACATCACGTATCGGCTTGGTTGGCCACTTTCGATTCCATCACACGGAGGCTGGTGAGACAGTATCTGGGGCCCATTCAATCACCGCGTTGGCCTACTCGGCCAGATGCGCCCCCACGAAAATCATCGGTTAATCACCGCAGGCCCACCTACATCACCACACAGTCTCCCATCAATGCATGCACCACACATGCGCTCCCCATCACCAACCAAATCTCACGTAAGAAGACACTGTGCTCTTCGGCTCTTCTCCATAAGGCTGCTCAGCTACCTGCAAGATCAGGTTAGGCTGCGGCACAAAGAACCAGTCTGTGAGAGCTGGGATCCATTCCACGGAACTGCTCCTCTTGCTGTTGTGTTGACCTCCTTGTCAAGTGTTTATTGTGGATTAGAGAGCGCGTTGGTACGCTGACGTGTGGATTCCGCCGTGCCGGCCACTTGCGCGCAATCCTGTCTTCGGTTTTTCTTTGACTCGGTCGGACGGGGGCGGGTGAGGGAAGAGAGAGCGAGAGAGAGAGAGAGAGAGATGGAGAGGCAGAGGCAGAGAGCGGTAGATGCTGCGCAACTTTACCATCACTATAATATAATCCACACGCAAGTTGCCGCACTGGCTTTCAGCCTGCCAGCAACCAGAGACTTTGTGAACATAGTCCGTGGGTCCGTGGGTTACAGGAATTTGGTGCAATATGGAAGCGTGCCTAGCATACTTTAAGCTCAGTCAAGATATGCAGGATAAAAGTCTATGAGACAGTGAGCTGAAACAGTGGTAGCTGATCATTTACCTCAAGCGCAGTTGCATTGAAGGGAGGTGCACCAGAGCAGTTGCCAATCAGTTTATTCGGCCAAATAGAGGGCCTGTCGACAATAAACGTAGTTTTTGGGCAAACGTGATAGGAAAATTTGCAAGGATGACAATAGTAGATTTAAAGCCTAGTCTAAAACTGGAAATCGAATTGTGAATAGCTGTGGCTGTCGTCGCAAATCTGTAATTGGCTGTAAAGATAAAACAGTCTGTTGTCTTAATACGAACACAAAAAGTGAAGACCGCAATATTTCCACTTAGTTATGAGCAATCACTTACCAAAGACCGTGGATATTGAATCCGCTTGATATCTCCGGATGAGAGCACTAGAATCGCATAAAAAGGTGTGGATGGTAGGAAGGCAGTTTATAAATGCAGACCAAAAACGTCAGAGATCAATGAGTTAATTAGCAAAAATGGAAAGGTTCGATTATCAGGTGGGACCAAAAGGTATGACCGAACCTGCGATTTGGGCGCATTGAATTTAGGAGACACGGTTCCGATTGTTTTTACTTGTACTTCTTTTGGCTTGTGAGGTGCAGAATTCGATCACGCGTCTATTTTAATATTTTTACACTTTCTGAATGCTTGTTTTCTGCTACCTTCGCAATGAACATGACGGAGCATTAACTAACTGCGAACATCGGGGAATTAAACATTTCGTCGCTACTGGAGCCTAAGGAAGTAGCCGATTAGAAAACGACTTTCAAAATTTTCACTCCTGTCGTCGTGCAGTTATAATATTACGTTTTGCCATCATTCACTAGCTTCTAAGTAAACTCTTATGTACTGAAGGATTAAATTCGACTATTTTTTTTGCGGATTTACCATTAGAGTGAATGTCTATATATGTGGTAGTTGGGCGCTCACCGATCTGTTACAGAACTCACTGATCCGTTGTGCCTTGGGGCTCACTCTAGAGCCCCGCCAGCAGCCACAGAGCGGCAAGCGATGTAGGCAGAATGATACTACTGATTAAGACAAGGAGACTGAAATTACCATTTCTGGCTTATTAGCCATAATCAGCCAGTCATACCCAATACCAAATATGGAACACCTGGAATTCGAACCCCTGAACTTTGGTAATTGAGGCAAACGCCCTAACATTGAGCCACGGGCCCGTCATTTTGTTAGTTGCGATGGGGAAGATGGTGATAGTGTGGGGCTTACCGACCTGGCTAAGGAACATGTAGGTTCCATTGTGCTCTGGAGCTCAATTTAGAGCCCTCGCAGGCGGTCACATAGCGACGTGTAGCATACGAGACGACGAGGGAGACCGGAATGGCCATTTCTGGCTTATTAGCCGTCATCAGCCAGTCATATCCAATCCCAGAAATCGCCATTCTGATCTCCCTCATCTTTGTCGGTTTACCTTATCAACATGTGCTGCACGTCACTATGCGACCGCCTGCCAAGGCTCTAGTCTGAGCTCCAGGGCACAACTGAACCTACATGTTCCCTAAGCAGATCGGTGAGCCCCACAATATCACAATGTTTCCCCATCACAACTGACAAAACGACGGGCCCGTGGCTCAATGCTAGAACGTTCGACTCAATCACCAAAGGTCGCGGGTTCGAATCCCAGGTGTCCTACACTTGGCTGATGACGGCTAATAAGCCAGAAATAGCAATTCCGGTCTCCCTTGTATTTGTCAGTTCATCTTATATATATAAACCAGAAGCAGGAGGACCACACACCAATAACAGTTTGTCTCACTTTAGAATCCAAGGCATAATTCGTGAATTTTTGTGTAGAGTCAGAGAGATATGGTATAGGCTCAATCCTCGGGACCATAAGGGCTTAGTGAGGGGGCCTGATCCGTAAGAGGAATGTGGCGTGAGAAGCTATGATGAATGACTGGCAACATTCATGATATCTTAATACAATTTTCGGCTTGTGAACACCTAGTGAGCAACTTATTAACTAGATCAGTGCACACGGCCCGCAACTACTCTAATTATGCTTGGTCCAGGCGAAAGAACCAGAAGCACAGGTTTACAATAGCTGCAAACCCGGGTATTTTGAGAACACCAAACTCTAGAAATTGCAATTGAGTGCAACCAAAGTTGGACTAGTCAAAATATGAATAGCCAGTCCGCAATTGGATACGCTGGGTTCGAGGACAAATGGCTGTTAGCGTTACAGATGAGCTGGATCCCCGTCAAAGTAGTTAAATAGGAAGCTGACGATACATTGATCGGGTACTTGTGCCTCACCTGTGAAAAGGAACAAAATCCAGACGTCCAACTTTGAGAAAGACGATATAATCCCATTCCATCGATGGACCTAATATTGATGATCTTGCCGTATTGGATTGATCATTGTGGGGAGAGACGGGAAAAGATTGTCTGTCTGGAGGTGAAGTTCTAAAGATTAAATCGATCCACTTGATCACCCTCGGAAGCTCTTGGGAGACTCCAAGTGAGTTTGGAATGGAAGCAGTACTGCATCCATAGAACTGCGTGGTAAGGGTGAGCGTGCATAAGATGGGAACGTAGAGAAACCTGCACAAAATATAACGCAATTAATAGGCTCTTTTCACAAATAAATTCGCATACTCCGCAATTAATTATATATGGATACCTTGTTGAAGCCACTACTATGTTGGGAATAAATAACGCGAAGTAGATAACAGCAAGAAACTGGTTAAGTATTGTTATTTGGAGGCGGAGTATTAGAGAAAAAGAAACAAGATCCGGAAGACACGCGTTGAAATAAGTTGTTGGAATAATCTCACAAATTATGCCCTTTACTAAATCTGTATGCCGTTGACCCTAAGCAGGTCACATGGTAGATGCGTTGGATCAGCACGATAGGCCACATCAGGGCACGTCAGGCGTTATTCTGGTTGCGCTCCCATTACAAATGCCGAACATGGGAGGTGTGGTGGCACGCCTAGGGACGGCTAGGGTCTACGGGCCTCGGCCGCGCCAGTCACCTACAACCTCTCCCATCTCCGGTCTCTTGACTCTGTCTTAAAACCGGGTAGAGGTTGGGGAGGAGGAGAGAGTGCGGTAGCTGCAGCGCAGGGCACGCGCAAGTCACCATCCCTGCACCACCATAATGTGGAGCATACGGTAGAAATGGTCAAACTACGACTGTCAAACTATCATATGCAGTTGTCTACATATTGTGCATAGAAGCGGTCAGCATGTAACGCTGGCTCAACAACCATAATTAAAGGACAAACGAACTTTGAAATGTCCTGAAATAGACAACAGTTGGGAATGACAGTGATTCCAAAACAAATCGTACTCATTATGGTAGAGCGCTGTATGGGGCCTTCTCACCCCGTAGTTCGGGGGCCTAGGGATTGACTGATGACGGCTAATAATCTGGAAATGCCAGTCTAGTCTCTGTTGTTTTTGGTGGTAGCCCCTCTCTTAATCGCACTCAGTTATCAAATCCTGGTTAAAACTTAGCATACAGCTAATACTATTACAGCAGACTTATGAAATTAAGCCACCATTTTTTCCTCCATTCAGCATCAGTATATTTGTGGGAGATATAGGTGAGTTACCTTTGAATTCCCTATTTGTACATGCGAGTTGTGGTATCAAAACAATAGTACCTCGAGATATTGACGATGCCAATTGATATGAACCAACTGGGTGGAACATAGCTGAAAAGAGCAGACAGTGAAAAAAACTCCCGGTGATATTAAAGAGAAAAACCTGTCACCCTTGGGGGGTTCGCAACGGGGGCATCGCGGAGGTTACCTGGATCAGCATACGTGAATTTTGTTATATATCCATGGATTGACCCATTTTGCTCATAAGGTGCCTCTATTTACCACTCTGTGCTTATTTTAACTACCAAGATGATGTCAATTGCAAATGAAGCGATAATTTTTTTAAGGAAGACAGTCTGGAGCAAATTTTGCGACTCATTCACAGACGACCATTAATGATGCTGAGAGTTGCAGGTTTCGGTTACTATGTATCGTTTGTTACCTCCCGTACGAAATATTATTAATGGTGCATGAAATTTTGAAATGATGCTTTCAAAATAAGGCGTATCGCACTCTCTCTCTCTCTCATTTCTGGAAAACAGTGATATTGCCTTTAAGATATGGGATTTCATATGAATAACTACCAGCCTTGACATCTACGGTGGATAATTTAGTCCAGCACAATGGATCGAATTCGAAAAAAACACAACGCTTATTTGCGCAACCCAACGGACACGGGAAAAAATATACATATATAGCTTTGGGACTAAGATCAAGGCTACTGGCGGCGGTATTACTGCAACCAGCATTCAGTAATAGGAGGTACAATAAAAAAAGAAATATGAAGTGGTCATGCCCGGATTTTTGGCAGTCGCCCAACGAAAACCATTCAATAATGATAGAAAGCTTCCAGATAATGAATGAATGAACAGGGATCTGTACCGTATGGCTAGAGCATTGGACTTAAAAGCAAGTAACTTGAGGTAGAACTGGAGCATCCTGGAAAAGGAATGCACAATGAATATATGAGACAATTGGCCGTGCCAGTTTGGTCCGCATTATTAAAATAGTATACAAGAATAATGGATCTTAATTTAGTAAAAGATGAAAGTAATTTGAACGAAACATGTTAAATAAGAAAAATGTGACCAATAATACAAACGAACCAAAATATCATTGTACTGGAGTATGTATGTGAAGCCCTTAGCCGGGACAAGACGAACTCCAACGTGGCAGAACTGCAGTTAGCCTACAGTGATGTTAATCGAGGTGGAAATCGCGAGAAACTGTCTGGTTATGTGCTCAAAAACTGTATAGATCTCTACAAAAAAATGTGCAAAATATTAAGTCTAAAACAGATTAGAATATTTGAGGCCTAGTAGCTACATAATGGACAACAATAAAACAAGGGGAATTCTGGCTAGGAGGCAAACAACTAGCTCCAAAGTAAATTGTGATATCACAGACTGTTTTAATAGTTAAAGTGTCTTTGTAAGTTTCCTCCTTTTCTGCTAAACTTGCACGAAAAAAATTGCAGCGATGATCGTTACTACATCTTATTTAATTTGCCTACCATTCAATAAACCATGTTCGGTCTATAATTTCTGTCCAATGATATAGTGTAGCGTCCGACGAGTGGGCGCTGCACAGCACAACCTTGGATAGTACGTTTGTTGGTGCACTAAAAGTACTTAACATCGTTGGGTAATTTGCAGTAAGCCTTAGGGGTTCTATGTTTCACATTTCTGCGCAGAACAATATAAAGTAGGTTTTGGGGAATTTGCTCAGTGAAAAAAGTCGATCTCATCAAGGCGGCTTAAAAACGTGGAAACGGAAGCGACCCTGCGCGGTTGTTTTTCGAGGTGGAGCTAGATGGGGAGTTCATATCGAAAACACTGTCGTATTTCCCAGGCCCAGGGGTAAAGAGGAAGCTTGGCGGTGCTGTTCCTAGCAGGGAACTGGCAGATCAGACTTTCTTATTATTGCGTGGCTGGATACATGATTGTCTAAAACAGCACTCAAAATGGAATAATAAGCTGCGTTTTTCCAGATATATTCAGCATACACAAACTGAGATATTTCAGTTGTGAATCCACTAAGGCGTCAGCAAGCACCCAACAGTTTATTTGTTAGACTATAGTGGGCCGTTGGTGCCTCTGAAGGTAGTAATAAGAAGAGCCTACTAGGCAGAATATGCGATCGCTTAAGCCGATTGCTATGAAACAAAATGTTATAAGGAGTATACTTGTTAAAGAAACAGGGGGAGTGAATAACAGTGGCAAATGTGGTAAGCAGGATGTCAACGGGTGTTCAATGCGTAACTGAAATAATTGACAAATAACGTGATAATGTCTGAAAAATAAAATTGTGATGAATAAATTAGAACGGAAATAATCTTATTAAGATGGAGTCAACGTTTCTCTATTTTTTGCTACAAGCTCAGCTTAATAGCCGATTAATAGCGACAGAAACCGACACTCCCACTCGCTTGCATGCCCAAGTTGTCCTGTCGGTTTTCTAATCTTATTGACTTGTGTCACTTGTAACCGTTAATGCCATTGACCACTCTACAATTCGGGAAGTCTATAATTTAACTACCCTTCAAAATATTGGAACTGCCAATTAATGCCGGAAGACCATACATCTGTGCTGATAATCCTATTGGACAGTCAGTGCTCTATTCTATCTGCAATGTATGATTTACGCAAACCCATTGGTCTATTCTATATAAACCTATAAAACTGACTGGAGAACACAACATAAATACTGAGAATTGAGGTTCATCATTTTGGACTGGAGACCGCTCCTGATGCTTCCTCCAGTGATTGCCTCTCCTTCACACACGGACCTGCTAAACATCTCCTCAAGACAACCAATCCCCACTAAAGGATCTTCCAGGACCAAATACCAATAGAACTCTTATTTATAGTATCAAATAATCCTAAACTCTTCGCTTACGCAACTGTCTTGTTCTTGTTTGTGCGGCATTAATTTGGCATTCAACGCATAACTTATATTGGTCTATTAAATCTTGGTGGCAGTAGATGCGATTCCAACTGTCAGATTATATAATACCAAGGCTGATCCAGACAATTGAGAGAGTTAAAACCACTGGAGGCCGTCCACCTAAGCTGACTACGACCACTGGGATGACCAGATGAAAATGTATTTGGAGGTTGTAGACGAAGATGACCGCCCAGCTGCCATCCTTGCTCGGTTGAACAGTGAGGTCTACACGCTGGCCATTTCAATCAACGTAACAGCCTCGCTCACCACCGTGACAATCTTCGAGCGTCTGCGGCGCAAGTTCAGACGCTCGTCAATGCCCTGGGTTGTCCGTGCCGTCTGTCATGAATAGTCGTTCATTTAATCCTCTTACCTTTAGGAGGTAGCTGACCACCCTCGGCGCAGCAGTCATCTCAATGTTTTTTTATTTCTTATAGAAGCTGGCACAGTTAATTATCCTCGATTTTTCGGTAAACGCCATAGCCATGTGGAAAAAAACCACCCCATAATGCCAAAATCCAGCGAATTTGCTTTTATTTAAGAGAACTATTACTAGTTTTTTCATTCAGAACAGTTTCCAAGAATTCTGGGCTCCGACACGGTAGAATCGTTTTTCCTGTTCGACGGAGTGCGCGGCATCTGAACCCGACCCCAGGTCTTATCTTGAGGGATACGGCACCGTCTCTGCAGCCTGCACCCGTTGACTTCTTCGGCAGACATTGAGCAACCGTCCACGGATGCCCTATTGCCTGGGGCAGAATCCCGGTTCCTAACAAACACAGAGAGACTGCAAACAGACTGCACTTGTGTTAGCCTTCCCTGATCTGAACTGCTATCATCCTTACAGGCAGCAGATTTTGCTCCTGAATATTATAAACATAGGTAAAACACTTAGAATTATTTATATTCAGGAGTTTTTTTCACTGCCAGCGGGATCCCAACTGAATGTTTTATCTGATAATGCCTATAAACCGGCATTAAATACAACTTTTATTGTTATTATTATTATCTTCGCGTTCTGGCGCGGCAAGCCTACCCGAAAAAGCACTTCACCGAGCTCGAGGCCAGGATCCTGGAAAAAATTAGTTGACGGGATATCTCTCCCAGAGATCAAGCACCCATTGTTCTGCAATCATCCTAGCAGCATCAAGGTTTCACTTGGTATCGCCCTGTGCGAAGAAGCAATTCATAAGGCCTATCCCTTGGTCCAGGAGTCCTCCTCATCAGCCTTCGGGTGTCATCAAGCCCCTGCCGCCATACAGGACACTTCAGTCGATTTCTTCGCCATAGGACAGTGACAGAATCACGACATGGGCACTCATGCGTCTCAATGGCAGTGGGACCCTCCTCAGCCCAATTCTCCTTGTCTTGGCTCTCCACAGCCCACCACTCCTTGGCGTTGCCCTCCACAGCCTACCTCTCCTTGGCGAGGCTCTCCACAGTCTCCTCGACGTGGGAAATTTAGGCAACAACGTGGTCGTCAGACCCACCCTCCGTCTTCCCCAGGTGTTCATGTGATAACCTCAGGTGAGGAAGAAGAGCCTGGTAAGTGCATATTCCTATCTGATATGGTTATTGCAAATGTAGGTTACATGCCGTACTACGCTGCTATAGATGATACCATAGGAAACGCTAAGTTGACATACTTAGTTGAATCAGAAGTAGGTTGCTTCTTATAAGACAGGAAATTTTCCTCCAGCTTCAGGCTAGAGTGAAGTATTAGACGAAGCCTAAAGTTAACCTGAAGACGGCATGGTAGAGCTTGATTTGGAAATAGACATATTGTTTATTGAATATCTGTATATAAGGTGCTGATTTTCTTTATGCAGTTAAATCTTCCTTAGATTTTAACGTTAACATTCCCATGCCAGTGATAATAAAGTGCCCTTCAAGACCGAGGCACCGGATAGTCAACATCAAATTAACGCATTCAAGTTAGAAGATGTTAATAATTTAGTTCCCCCTACTCTCGACAATGACAGTTCATCTAAGCTACATAATTTGATAGAGGAGTTCGAACATATCTTCGATTGGGACGGCCGTTCACTCGGACGAACAAATGTGGCCCAACATGAGATAGACACAGGTATGACATGAACAACGAAGATTCCACCGAGAAGAGTACCACTATTTTACCAAACGCAGCTAAAGCTGATGATTGACCATATGCTGGATCGGAAAATTATCAGGCCATCTGATTCACCTTGGTCGTCCCCAGTCGTGTTAATTATGAAGAAGGATGGCACTATGCGATCATGCGTACACTATTGCAAACTAAAGGCAGTGACCACTAAATATTCCTTCTCTATTACCCCATACGGATGCAACCCTAGATGCCCTTTCGGGTAATCAGGTGTTCTCTACTCTAGATCTAGCAGCCGGATTTTTGCATAAGTAATCAAATTCTCAACTCCTCCTATAAGACCGATCTTTTGAAACCTGTCATATCTCGTTTCTCAATCTACTAACCTCTCTTCGTAATGATCATCTATGTGTGGTAGTGATCATCTTTAATCTTAGCAAGGAAATCGATAAAGTGCCATATATACGACTTCTAGCTAAACTACAGGATATAGGATTTCGTAGTCCCCTAAATAACTTCATTAGATTATAGCCATATGATCAAAAACAAAAAGTTTGAGTGGAGACCTTATACTCAAGTGATTCCGATTGTGAGTGGTGTCTTTCAAGGTACTGTTATAGGTCCTTTGTTGCTCTTACTTTACACTAATGATATTTCATAGATAATTAAACATTCTCAATCTTATATTGATACTGAAAACTCAAATGCGTGCATTCTTTCTATAATTCAACGGCCAAACGACGACTAGAACAAATTCATTCGGACTTAGACGCTCTCACGGCGTGGAGCTACACATGGCTGATGGTGTTCTCACCTTCAAAGTGTCACTACGTGTTTTGGGCATGTAAGGCTGCCACAACCTGTTATTTTTAAAAGTGACCATATGACTGAATGTTCCTCTAATAATTTGATCTTTCGCCTCATGCCGATAGAGTTAAAACCAAAGCTGCTCAGATTCGCGATTTTATTTCTTATAATTTATACCTTCCTGAAATTAAATTACGAATTCATCGTATGTTTGTGCTTCCCATTCTTGAATTTTGCTGTCCTTTTTTCAGTTTACTGAACAAATCTAGCCGGTAAAAAATTGAAAATATCCAAAGACCTTTCACAAAAAACTCCTGTCTCCGACTCTTTCAAATACTTACTACTCACCTAGATGCCAGCTGACGAAGCTACAATTTTTTGGGTCAGGACACAGAAAGCAGGCTTTTGTCTCCTTTTTCTAATTCATAATACCCAAAATCTCCGCGAGTTTTCTGTCATTACCCCGTTATTCTTCCTTATAACCTAAGAAATGCTGTACTAATAATACCTCCTGCATCCTCCACATCTAAACTCTCTCTATTCTTTGCTTCTAGGTATGGCTTTCTTTAATATAAGTTGCCGATTGAAATTAGGTAATTAACTAGTCTATCCGCATTCAAGCGAAGACTGTATATTTATCTTAACACTGATACTATTCACCTTAAATTTTCCTCATCTTTTCCGAGCAGCCTTCTCCATGACTTGGAGAAAGGACCACCCGGAATTTATGTGACATTCTTGAAACTATTTTTCTCTACCTCGAGTCCCCCAGGAACCATGATGTATCCTTTGTACCACCATGTATTCAAACGATGACGTAATTCGGACGTACACATTTGGACGTACACATTGGATACTTACCATCATCAGAATACAATTCTGGATCCTAAGATGCTGAGGCCTCAAGTTAACTGACGATTTTTTGCTAGCTTTTGTTTCATGCGCCTTAGTGATCCAGAACGAACCATAGGCGCGTTGTTTGAAATTGGTTTCGAATTTCAAGTACCTCGAGGCTACGAGTTTTTAGTCTCTAACTCAGTGTAGAATACACGGTGCTGGAAAATTATTAAAGAATTGTCTTTATATTCCCCTGAGTTTGCAAATTGCGACTTGGACCCTCGATCTTTGCTGCTTTCTGAAACTCACGCCGGCTGTGTGCTCCCTGCATCTGCTTTCCATTGCGGAAGTGGCTCAAACCAAAGGCTGAGTCCTTATATTTTCATATTCTTATTTTTGGATATCCTAACTGACTCTCTGTTAATTTTGTGGCAATTCTAACATGCAAAACTCAAGTTCCTTAAGTTTATTGTCACAAAAAATTGGTCCACGACCTAGTTTTGCATCTGCACCACAAAATTGCTTGGGATCGTCTATTGGCGCCTCTACCCACTCGGCCATATTGGCAGGGGATCTTGTTAAGCAAGTTAATGGACAAGCAGAAAACAATTGTAACTATCGTTATTCTGCTATTTGTTCACCTCCCGCTAAACGGGGTAAAAGTTCAGTAAGCTTAACTAATGTAGCTTACGAAGACGAAATATGTATGGGGTGTTTCAGCCTCCAGCAGAAATTCTCAGGGATAGAGCAGGAAATAAGCAATCTAGGACAAGAAATAGATAACTTAAAAAAATATATATCTTGCCCAACTGCTAAAAAAGCTCCTGTTCGTAATAACCTACCACAAAGTAAAATTCGTATTCATATATAGCTTCTTCAAGCTTACATAAAAGTCACATTAAGCATATCGCGATTGCTGGACCCGGTAAACCAGAGGAATTTTCGCTACTTCCATAGGGAGCCCCATCTAGTCCTTGCGCCACTCCACCAGTTCTTAGTTTGGGTAGCCTCAGCACTAATCTGGCTTGACCAACCATCGCTACATCACTGGTAGACGTTGCACCAACATGCGATTTTGAAGAGGTTGGCGAGTTTGTAAAGCCAAAGAAGAAAAGGTCTAAGAAGAACATGTCGTGCAGAGATTTGTCTCCAGCCTGCCCAACACCCGGTTTATCTGGAACTATCAGGCGAAGTGAACTGGTTACCAGTACTCACTCAGCTGCAAAATCTGAGTTACAGACGGGCCCTAGATTGAGTCGAAAACAGAATGTCGTCATTAAAGGTGTCCCGGAGTCAGCTTCAATTATTCCAAAGGAGCGAGTTGAACATGACTTGGAACTCCTTCAATTGTATGCAAAAATGCTACTAACGGACGGTGAGTTCATTCATATTCTCAAGGCATATAGAATAGGGAAGGCTCTGTCTACAACCGACTCAAATCATCGACCAAGACCTCTTAAAATCATCTTGGAAAACGAAGCACAGGCACAGCTCCTGCTACAGAGAAAATCAACCCTACGGGGTCCGCATTCTGAAGTGTTTTTTTCAACCGAAATATGGGCTGAAAGAGCGAATAAAAATGCGACAGCCAATAATAGAACTGGAAACACGAAAGACCAATGGCGAGGCAAATCTCAAAATAAGGGATGGACAGATAGTTCAAGTGAAAAGAGCATTTCTTTGGCCGAAGGCAGTCACCCTGACAGCATAACTGTCCCGTTTCAGAAACCAAAAACGTGCCCGCTTAAACTAATCGTCCTCAATGCCAGATCTCTGCTTAATAAGATGCCTTTGCTCCAGACTCTGGTTTTCATCCACCGCCCCGACATTGTAATAGTTACAGAGACATGGGAAACACCCTGTGTATCCGACTCCAAACTCTCTATTCTAGGCTACGCTTACATTCGGAATGATCGACACGAGGGCCGTGGCTGAGGAAGCTGTATCTATGTTAGGCAACCACTTTCATTTTTTCCATTGGCCTATCGCCAATTTACCGCGGTAGAGGAGAGCTGTTGGCTCCGAGTAGTTCTAAAAGATAACTACTCTTTACTCGTTGGTAGTGTCTATCACCCACCCAATGCCAGCGAGGATTACGATCTTTGTCTCTCGCTGGCATTTCACGCCGCAGCTGACTTAAATCTGAAGTATTGCTTGATTGCAGGTGACTTCAATCTTCCTGAAGTTCACTGGTTTCCAACTTCCGGTCCTGCAAAGTTCGAAGACCTACTTGAGGCCATAGATATATGCATGTGGGACCAGGTAGTTGATTTTCCCACCCGAGGATCAAACATACTTGATCTTATTTTTTGTAGAGGTTGTCAGCCATTGTCAGTGTCACATTTAGATCCACTTGGGAATTCTGATCATACTATTGTTCTTTCTACAATAGAACTAGAGGCCGCTGAAACGTTTTCCAAAAAATATAGCTTTTTCCGTGATTTCAGATCAGCAAATATGAGGGAATGGCTAACACACCTAAATTCCCACGACTGGACTAACTTTTATGTATGTTCGGATGTGAATGGTTGTACTGATACTTTTTACAAAGTTCTAGGTCCACTGCTTTCTCGTTTTGTTCCCCGTAAGAAAATAATTCATGTCAAGGATGAAGTCTACCTCACTTTATCATTCCGCCGTAGACTGCGTAGACTCTCCCGTCGTTTTCATCTACAAAACGACACCTCCGTCCTGCCCTTGATCCAGCAAATCTTTGAAGAAGCTAAGAGGCTGTCTGACGAAAACGACAAGCCGATGAGGTTAACTTTGCTAAAAACCCTTTGTTAAATGCTGCGAAGCTCTTTTCGCGCATAGTAAAAGCGCAGAGAAAAAGGCAGCACCCCGTACTTCCAGACGCCTAAGGAAACCCAATAGCTGACGCTAAGTTGCCTGCTGATAGCTTCAATGCTTTCTTGTCTAGAACGTTTAGTGAACATACTGTCGTCCCTTTCCTAACATCCGGGTTTGGACCGGTAACGTCCTCGAAACCATTACTTTTACCCTCTGGGACGTGACCGTAGCCATTCGGCGTTTTCGTCAATCTTACAGTCCAGGACCAGATGGCGTCCCGGTCAGCGTTTTAAAGGCGGATGCAAACGATATTTTACCGTCCCTTCTGTATAAGATATTTAATCTTGCTCTTGAAAGTGAAACTTTCCCTATTTTATGGAAGGAATCGCACATATTGCCTATTCCCAAACACGGCCGACCTACGTCATTTGATGACCTTAGATCAATAAATACACTACCAGCAGTCTCGAAGATCTTAAAGACCTTGATCAAAGACAAGATCATGCATCACTTAATAGAGAATAACCTGTTTAATGCGGTTCAGCATGGTTTTCTCGAAAAAAGGTCTTGTGACACTTGGCAGCTCTCTTTCTTTGATCATGTGCTACAATCTAGAGACAGCTGTTTTGCAATTAACACAGTTTACTTCGATTTCACTAAGGCTTTTGATAGTGTTGACCACGATCTCCTACTGCTGATACTTGCCTCCTTCGACATAGGTAACAAGCTTCTGAACTTAATATTTTCCTAATTGAATGCTCGCGCACAACGGGTTAAAATTTCTGATTTTATCTCCAACCCCACGCATGTGAGGAGCGGAGTTATTCAGGGCAGCGTGCTCGGCCCGCTTCTATTTTGCCTCTTTGTCAACGATGTTCCTGATTGTTTTCAGTATGGTAGGCCCTTTATGTACGCTGACGATTTAAAAGTTGCCTATCGATATAAACCGGTTGATCGCAACATCGTGCTTGAGCTCTTAAAAAAGGATCTTCAGGCCTTCGCTCAGTGTTGTCGCACATGGCGCCTCTCACTTTCTTGGAAAAAGTGCTCCGTTATGGTTATTGGCGACAACCATCAGCCCCACCTAAGCATAGACGGTCACGATCTAAATGTGCCCGGAGTTTTAAAGGATCTGGGCATATCATATTCTAGTAGTCTTAATCTGTCAGAGCACTGCGTCCTGATCGTCTCGAAAGCACGCCAAACGACTGGGTTTATTCTCAGAAATTTTAAAACCGTCAACATTAGAATCAGCCTCTATAAAATGTATGTCAGGCCTAGTCTGGAATACTGCTCGTTTCTATTTAGCCTTCTGCACGCTAGTGAACGAAAGAAGATAGAATCAGTCCAGCACTTCTTTACAAAAAGAGTTTTCTATTCAGAACACCGAAACCTGTCCTACCAACAATGCTGTGAGCTTACAAGCCTTGACCCGCTTTGGCTTCGGAGATTACAGAAGGGACTATTTTTACTGTTTAAACTACTAAACAGTCGTACATTTAACCCCTTTACATCTCTGAGGCACCTCGACCACTCTCGGCGCACCAGTCATCGAGATGTACTTTTATTTCTTCCTTTGAGACGCACAGTTAGAAACCGACAGTTTTTTTCGGTAAACGCTATAGCAATCTGGAATAAGCTACCTAGAAGTATCAAAATTCAGCGAAGCTATCCCTTGTTTACACGAACTGTCACTAGTTTTCTACATTCGGGACACCTTCCAAAACTTTTGGGTGCTGACTCTGTGGAAGCTCTTTTCGGTTCTGATGGCGTTCACGGATTCTGAATCCTGTGCCGGACTTCATGTTGAGGGCAATATTGCTGGCTCTGCAGACCTCAATCAGCTTATTTCTCAGTCGACAGCGAACAGCCGCTCGCCGACATACCTGCTGGTGCAGAATACCGGATCCGTAACATTGAATGGAGAAGTTCTTCACCGGGCACCTGTGTTAACGTGTCCCTGTCCTGAACTTTAATTACTAAATAAGCTGCAGGTTTTTTCTCCTGAAAACACCTGAAACAACGATCAGGAGTTTTTTTCACTGTCAGCTTGACCCTCTAATGTATATATATTTTTAACCTTGCCTGTAAACTGGCAATAAATAAATAAAATAAAAAAATATCGACGTTTCATTATCTCATTCTGAAATGCCACTGCAGTATTTGCCTTCTGCCTACTCTACCACCTTAAATTATTTTCCTAAGCATTTTCCCCACCCTTTATTCGAAAATGGAGGCCTATTAAATTCTGCCTCCATTTTCAAGGTAGAATTTGTTTACTGCCTATTTTCTAGTTAACAATTAATTTCAAAACATCGCTAAATAATGATCTAACAGGACGAGTTATGCCTACATTATTAAATATTTTTTACATTTAATCTGCACACATTTTCATAATTTTATTTCACTACTAATTTTTGTTTCGACATTGCCTCCCCAGCGCTAACCAAATATAAATTCTTAAATTCTAAAAACCCTAGATGCCCTTTCGGGTAATCAGTTGTTCTCTACTCTAGATCTAGCAGCCGGCTACTGGCAGGTACAAGTGCAACCCACTGACAAAGAGAAAACTGCTTTTGCAGTCCCCACAGGTCTCTATGAGTTTGAGACAATGCCCTTTGGCATTTCTAATGCTCATAATATCCTTCAAGGACTTATGAACCAAGATTTAGCTCAGCTCATTCCCAATGCATGCTTAGTTTATATGGATGTCATAACGGTTCGTCGTAAGTATTTTTTTAGCCACATTAACAATGTCCGAGCCGTGTTTCCCAGTCTCCGACAGGCTGGTCTAACCCTAAAGCCTTCTAAGACCTCGTGTCAAGCTTTTACGGAATGTCGTCTCTGCGTCTGGCAGAGAAACGGACGGGGATAAAGTGAGGCAAATCCGTGAGTGGCCCACCCCTGCGGACGTTACTGAAGTCCGCAGTTTTCTAGGACTTCCTTCTTACTTTTGAAGATTTATCAGAGACTATGCTAACATAGCCAGCCCGTTTCGCACGCTGACCCAGAAAGACGTGCAATTTTTCAGTTCAGTATATTTGAGGGAACTAGGCTTACGCCTTTGAACTCTCTATTTGTTACATAAAAATCGCAAGAAATACAAACAATGTAAGAAGTTACAGTCAAGTGAATGGAGGCAGCTTTACGTAGTCCACTGGTATTTTTAAGGTAAAGTTGTCACATAATCTTCGTGTTGCTCAAACCTATGTATGTCAAGCCGATGTTTGAATGCCTTCACAGACTGGGACATTAAAATCGCCTCTGGTAGGATATTCCACGGTTACACGACACCGTTGGAGAAAAAATACTTCTTCACGTCCAATCTACCTTGGAGCACACGTAGTTTAGTCGTAGTGACAAGTTGGAAAATTTCATCACACAGGAGGGTGAAATCCATGTCACACACGATACGGAAGGTTTGTATCAAGCCTCCACGCCACTGCTCATATGGCAGTTTGCTTGACCTCTTACTAAATTTGTGACTCACTGCTGCACCCGTTTGAGCAGATTGTAATCCTCCTGTGTTCACGGTCACCATGCTTGGATCGCATATTCAAGGTGTGGCCTTACAAACGTACCAAAGACTTTAAAAAAACAGTCTTCATCGAAAACTTTTAAATGCCCGCTTGATAGGGTAGAGCAATAAATTAGCGGATTAAGCTTCCTTGCTACATTGCGTAGAAGGCTTCAGGTTGTCTGTCATTCAAACGTTGAGTTCCTCCTGTAATTTTAGTTTTCGGAGTGGCATACCGTTCAAATAGTAGGGTCACATATCAGTGACCTGATTAAGATTTCCCATATGTAGCAGGGCGCATTTTATTGAGTTGAATGACGAGAGCCATCTGCGGGACCACTCGTCTAATCGACGAAGATTGTCTTGGAAATGGTCCCCATCGGCAGCATTGTGGATGAATTTCCAGATTTTTATATCATCCGCAAACATAGCAAAGTCACAGTCCAATTGCTGTACACAATCCTTAGTGAACAAGAGAAATAGGATCGGTTCGATCACTGAACCTTGTGGGACTTCCCTCTCGATGATTGTGTGACTTGATCGCGCTCCACCTAAACAGGCCACTTGGAAATGACCAACGAGAAAATGCTCGATCCACGTAAGAAGTTTGCCTCCAATACCCAACATTCTCAATTTGAAAAGGAGACGCTGGTGTGGAAAACTATCGAAGGCCTTCTGGAAATCAATGTGCTTTTGTCCAACTTTGCATCGCACAAAGTAAGTTCGTAACACACGATTTTCCCCTACGAAAGCCGTATTGTGCATTGGATAAGATGTAATGGGTTTCTAAATAAATAATTACTTCCTTTTTGACAACCTTCTCCATAACTTGGCAACAGGTTCGGTCAGAATGACAGGCCTGTAGTTTCTAGCAAGTTCTCGACGTCCGATTTTGTAAAGTGATGTAATGTGGACTGTTTTCCAGTCAGTAGGAAGAATTCCCGTATCAAACGATTGCTGGCACAGAAACGATAGCGGTTTGGCCAGCTCTCGAGAAAATTTGAGGAGCAGCCTTGCTGGAATCTCGTTGGGGCAGGGGGATTTACATGCCTCCAAACGTTTTAGCTCTTCAAAGACCACCTCTTCTCGAAAGAGCATATCCTAAATAATTGGCGTTTACATAGTTCGTAACTAGATGGAATAAAAACAGCTTCTCTGGTGAAAACTGAGTTTAAAACATGAGAAAAGTGTTAAGTTTTGTTTTAAATTTCTGGTATATCGAAACGGTTATCGTTTCTCATAGCAGGAATCGGGTTCCTCTTACGTGTGCTTTTTCTTAAATAGCTGTAGAGCAATTTGGGAGTATGAACTACTCGTGGGAGCAAATCCCTCACGTTATCCCGTCATCTTTTGAAAATCAAGCTTTTAACCTTGTTCCTTTGAATTTTATATGCTTGCGAGGCTAAATATTCATTGGATCGACAAAATTTCTTCAAAAACATTCCTTTCCTGTTAAGCCCTCTTCTTAGGTCTTGTGTTAGCCACTGTGGTCTGTTGGATATCTTAAAGTTTTGATGACGGACAGTGGCATTTTATTAGATTCGACAAACACTCCTTAAATAAATTCCAGTGCTAACTGGCACTCCTCAAGATAAGAAGATCCCAGTCTATTTTTCATGCAAAAGTTTCCTTACCATAGATTGAGTCTGGTTTCATTTATTGCAGATGGTACAGAATATAAGCCACACACCCATGAAAGATTGGCATGATCGCTTTGATCAAGTGGAGGTTGGCAGGATCTGTAGTGAAGACGAAATCTAAACAACAAGCCTGTTGTCCTCCATACGCTCTCTTTGGAACAAATTCATGTTGTGAGAAGAGCTGACGGTGATTGAAGGAATATTTTGAGCACTGCACCTGCAGATTGTTCCATTGATAGCTACTTCAATTCTGAGTCCTCCAGATGAGCTGCCATCAAGTCAAGCTACAAATCCAAACGTACATTACTTGCGCTTCCGATGACGGCAATGACCAATTCACTAGAACTGGATACTCAGGCCAGAAGCTCCCGCAAATAGTTATTTCACGTTCATTTCTGAACCTCCTACGATTACCTGCATGAGCAAGCCATAACTGGTGGTAAGTTACCTAAAAGACTCATAAATGCATATACTATGACCACACGCAAGGCTCTCACTTTAATTATTTATATATCCATTATCTAAAGAGCAGGTTTTTTTCTACCGTTAAAAACTTATTTAAAAACTTCTGATAATTTTACATTTTGAAATGTTTTCCGATAGCGTCTTTATTTTCATACATAATTTTATGATTGTTAAAGAATTTGCTTTAAAACAAATTTTCAAAACTTATTTTTTTCTCTGCCTTTAAGTAGTATATTTTTGTGTTTTTAACATCATGTATTCTCTATGTAATTCGAATGCGCAACAAGCCCGACTCCTAGGCTTTGATCTAGCTTGATAAAACGACTAGTACTAGTTGTTTTATGAAGCTAGATCAAACATATTTATTTAGCGTGGTGACTTTGATCAAATGAAGACTCGACTCAACAAGATCAACTGTGAATCAGCTTTTTCCGGCAATGTGACAGAGGATTGGGAATGGTTCAGTGAGTTATTGCATATTCTTCTCAGCAACCACTGTCCGATTTCACGTAAGAAACTGGATAAAAGACCCCAGTGGCTGACTCAAACGTTGAAAAAGAAGTGAATAAAAAGTGGAGGTTGTGGAAGAAATCACTCGCTGCGTCCATAAACGCATACAAGGCCCAAAGGAACAAAGTTAAACGGCTTATCCTCAGGACACGACAAGATTTTGAAAAAAGACCTGCTGAACCGTGCAATGGAAAATCCGAAGTTATTCTACAATTACATCAGAAGGAGCACGCGTAACAGAGACCCAGTTCCCTTACTAAGGACTAGCGAAAACCTAGAGATTAGTGAGGATGGAGCAAAAGCGGAGCACCTTTCTGAATTATTGAAATCCATCTTTACGAGGGAAAGCGCATTTAATCCTCCCGACTATGACTAAGACGAGGGTCCAACAATAGAGGCTGTATCTTTCGACGAAGCAAATTTTCATAAAGAGCTGTTGGCTCTGAATGAATCTAAATCACCGGGCCCAGATGATATACCGCCAAAGTTACTAAAGGAACTCGCTGCGGAACTGGCCAAACCGTTGACCCTGCTTTTCCAAACCTCGTTCGAAGCCTGCATGTTACCTGCTGATTGGAAATCTGCACGAATCACACCACTATATAAAGGTGGCAGCAAGGTCTCCGCAAATACTTACAGACCAATTAGCCTCACATCGATCTGCTGCAAACTCATGGAAAAAATAATCAAGCGAGAGCTAATGCACTTCTTAGAGCAGCATAAATTGTTATCTGATGCGCAGCATGGATTTCGAAGTGGCAGGTCTTGCGTAACGAAATTGCTCGTTTGTTTGGAACATTGGACGCGAGCAGTTTATGAATGAAATGCGCTGCACGTTGTCTACATTGACTTTAAGAAGGCATTTGATAGTGAACCACACCAGCGACTCCTACACTAAACTCAACCGAACAGGCATTAGGGAAAATCTCCTCAGATAGATCAAAAGCTTCTTATTTGGCCGCTCTCAAACCGTCCATGTCGGTAACCAGTATTCGGCGGAGGTTGCGGTTGAAAGTGGTGTTCCCCAGGGCTCCGTTTTGGCCCTACCCTGTTCATTTTGTGCGTCAACGACTGCATCAATGAATTGGATTGTGATGTCGACATGTTTGCGGATGATATTGAGCTGTGGAGGGTCATCAGAACTGCAGCTGACGTAAAGTATTTGCAGGAAAACCTAAACCGACTTCAACAATGGTCAAAGGACTGGCTTTTGCCGTTCAATGAGAAAAAATGCACTATTCTACGAGTCGGTAGAACTAGCACTCCGAAACTCATGGATTACTGCTTTAATGGTATACCATTGCAAGAAGTTGACGCGCAGAAGGACTTGGGAGTGTGAATGTCGAGCTCCCTTAAACCCTCGCTGCATTGTTCAAAGGTAGCCAAGTCTGCGATGTCAGCCCTGTACCTTGTCAAGCGGGCTTTCTCTGCCTTTGCTGAAGACTGCTTTGCCAAATTCTTTCGAACTTTTGTGCGGCCGCAATTGGAGTTCGCTATCCAAGCTTGGAGACCCTGGACTGCGATGGATCTCAATATCCTCGAAAAGTTTCAAAGGCATGCAACAAAACTTGTGACTGGACAGGGCTCATTACCCTATGAAACCCGATTAGCTAACCTTGATCTCTTTTCTTTGAGTTAAAGGCAGCTACGAGGTGACCTGATACAAACATTCCGTACCATGTGCGGTCAGGGCTGCTGCCTCGCACCTGGAGACTTCTTCCAGTTAGCAACAACCACGAACTTGAGAGGGCATCCACTCAAACTACGTGTAACTGGGGCCAGACTGGATACACGAAAGTTCTTCTTCTCCAAGAGAGCGGTCGACGCTTGGAATGCTCTGCCTCTGGATGTTGTTATGGCTACTTCCGTCGTGCTTTTTAAGAAAAATCTGGACCAGTATAGCAGTGCCCACTATAATATCCCCAGATCTTCTTAGTCATGTTCCAGTTGAATTACACTCTTATTATTACAATACTACGTTTTATATTTAAAGTACCATTTTTATTATTCAAACTCGTCGCATATGCCTCACTCACGAGAATATTGTCAACAACAATAGCATGTACTCATGCTTCTCTTAATATGCGAGCACACATTTATGTTTACTCTCTTCGATTAGCCAACAGCTGCTTATTTTCTGCATGCTGTTATGTAAACCAAGAGGAAGTTCAAAGGCGTTTGCCTATCTTTCCCTTAAGAAACTGAACTGAACTGAACTGATATTCAACACTATACTATCAAATACAAATATGACGACCATAGGACAGCATTGAAGGTTTCTTACCATTGAATTTTTCTTGCTCCTAAACGATTTCCACCTTTTAAAGCGATCAGTTCAACCAAGTCTAATTAGTCGGCAGACACCACATCGGAATCAACTGCGCTTGCATCTGATTGGAAGTGCCTTGCCTTCGAATCGACCGCAGACGTTTCTACATCTGTCGAATGAATACTCTTGAACGTCCATAACAGACTTTTCTCAACCCCAACAATTCTTATCTAGATACATTTATCCCCATTCTGTAAAGCTGGTTTATTTTCAAATTTTGCTATTTTTAAACCTTGGAAGGCGGTTTTTTACTTAAAACAAACTCCCCATTTCCAACACTGCTATTTAAGCATACAACCAAAACAAAGCTAAAGTGGTTACTGAAAAGAGAAGTTTGTTTTAGGTTTTTCCCTGTGTTTTAAGGATTTGACGACAGCCAATATGTGCCCAATGAATAAACCTATTTATTTATTTATTTATAAACATAATCCCAGGAAAGTACTGCATGCTTACTTCGACCAATTGGAGGTAGGCAGTGCACCTCGTCTATACTGTCAGGATCTTAAGTGAAGACAAGATCTAAACAACTAGTCTGTTGTCCTCCACGTCCTCTCGTTTGAACAAATACATGTTGTGTGAGAAAAGCTTAAAGTGTGGTCTTTAGCAGACGGTGATAAAAGGAATACTTTGAGCACTGCGCCTGCACATCGTTCAATCGAATGCTGGGTGCATTGAAGTCACCCATGAGAACATCATCAGATCGACTACCAATCTCCTTTATTTTCTCCAACAAACAAGTATCCGCGTCAGTGTCCATCCCCGGTGGTCGGTAGAGAGACATAGCTTAAAGGGACTGCGATTCCCGTGTCATTATGGTCAGCCAAATAGCCTCGATACCATTGGTAATCTTCTCTGTCCTTTCACACACAGTGAAATTGCTCTTAACAGACATCGCAATTCTTTCCACCCAGGCAGCGGTTACGGTCTCCCCTGAACAACGGGTACCCAGACAATGCTACTTCGCAATCGCTGTTGTTTTGTGTTGGTCATTTTCCTGTGATTGCTATAGTATCAGGAGACAGAACGGCTACCTGTATTCTCAGTTTGCCGAGTTTCAAAAACAGACTTTGGGCGTTGGTATACGGAAATTTAAGTTGATAACACTCGGTAAGGCCAAATTCCGTTTGTCTCGAGTTTTTCAATACAACACTGCCGCTGGCATCATGAGCATTTTCTGCTTCCAGAGCAATGTCGCTCTTCACTTTATCACGCGTCCCCTGAAAATAACCAGGCTGTTCTCTCCAGCTGCAAGTCTCCTTTTCATTTCCATCACTAGTTTGCGTCGTTTCAAATGTTAGGCTGAAGAGTAATCCAGCTGAAAAACCCTCCTTATGAGAGTTTCGAAGTTGAATCTTTCTAGAGAGAAGTAGCTAAGCCTCTTCCTTGCTATCCAAGACAATTTAGATAGGTCGTAGTCTCACAATTTCTGACGATTCAATATCCTTTTTTTCGATCCTGAAGGCTGCACGAACGGTTACCTTCTCACCCGAATGAAGTATATCGTTCAGCAGGTGCTGAACCATAGCAAGGTCAGCGGAGATCCTTTCCTTCAGGGTAGACGCATTTGATTCAGGTAAACCCTGGATAACAACGCGAATCTCGTGGTCTAGGGCATCCTTAAATACACTACCGACCATATTTTCCTCTGATTGAACTGAGGGATTGATGAGTTTTTTTGACTTTATACTCCTATTGTGGTATTTCACTATTCTATCTTGCCACGAGTTAGTTTTTCGCTCTCAACTAAGGGCCCTTTAGAACTGCTGGGATGGTTGACAGAAGTGGAGTCTAAAGTCGGGACTGCATTTCGAAGAGGCATTGTTGAAGTTGTCCTGATATTACTGTTATCCAATTTGGCATTTACCGGGTTGCAATCCATAAATTCAGAAGCTTCGAAGAATGTTTTATCTGGAATTATTTGCGTTTTGCGCTGGGATGTTTTGTTTTATCGCAGGTAATTTCTTTCTGTCTGTCAATATTCTACTTCAGGAGCTTCTTTGATTCCCCAAGCTCGTCTTCCAATTTTTTGAGTTTGCTCAATATATGGGTGCAGCTAACACAAGGTTCATCATCGTAACCCACACTATTTATGGAAGCTTTTGGCACGTTTCACCGATCATGGGCTGGAGGCATTAAAAGCATGAGCACAAATCCTGGAAGTGAAGGTTATATCGCCAGGCTTTCCTTCTAAAAAGTGTGCTGTTGTGCGAGCTATTATATGCTGACTGTCCATCAATTAGGAAATTTTATGAGTATTTCAAGCAAATGAGTACATCTATTGTTTTACAGATAACCAAAAGCACTTAATAAAACGTATGAAGGATAGTTAGAAACGACTGAGCCGTCTTGCAAGTCTCAAGGAATCTGAATAACTTTTGACCTTGCGCGAAATTGACGACTAGTTTTGCTAGGCTGTTAGTTGCGCACGAAACAGTACCGTGTTGATTGTACGAGTAGCTTCCAGTCATAGAAGTTGTGCTCCACTGAAGATACCGACGCAAGTGGCACTGCCATAGTCGCCGTTCTCGACCAGCAAACAGACGGTACAGAGGGCGTTATTCAGTATCTAAGCCGATATCTGATGAAGGCAGAACGCCATTACTGTGTGAATAGAAAAGAGATGCTAGCAATCACATACATAGAAGAAGAATGCAGGCAATACCTTGAATATCAGCCTTTCATCGTGCGCACGGATCATAACTTTCTGACCTGGTTTCAGAACTTTAAGAATGTTGAAGGACAGGTTGCTACGTGGCAAGAGAGACTAGCCGGATATGAGTTTGAGTGCCTATACCGTTTAGGACGTCAGCAAAATAATGCCGATTCCCTCTCTCGGAAGCCTTACCGTCCCCACGGCGAATATCCATCGTGAACAGACATTAACATTTGTACCTTGTCACTGCAAGACGACCAACGCCATCTTTGGGCGCAGGTTCAGTAAGAGGACACTCATATTGCCCCAATATATCGTAGGAAGGTAAGTGATTGTCGACCACTGAGTGAAATTGATCTGAGAGGCCACAGCTATGAGACACATTGCCTGCACACGGTGCGGGACAAACTGTTTACGGATAATGACATTTTGTTCGACCGGGATAGCGAAAAGTACCCGCAATGTATCCTCCTACCATTATCCATGGTAGAATATTTTATTAATAGAATCAACACACAATTGGGGCACGTCGGCATCCATAAGACCGAGCGGGCCCATAGGCGCGGATACTACTGGCCTAACTTTAAATGTTCGGTGTGGAACTTTATTCAGTATTTCACCCTGTGCAATCAGATCAAGCAACCACGACATTTAAATAGGGCTGCTATTCAACCAATTTTGACGGGAAATACCAACAAACGCATGGGCGTTGACTTTGTTGGCTATTACCACCATCAGATCAGGGCCACCGATATATCCTAGTTAAGGTTGACTTCTTTACCGAAATGGCTGATGCGGAACACCAGTCAGCTGAAACCTTTATCCGGTCCATCTTTAACAATTGTGTATGTAGCTGGGGCGCTCCAGAACAGATTCATTCAGATCGAGGACTTCTTTCGAAAACACAGTTAGTTACAGTCTTTTTAAGTACTTAAAGTTAAATAAGAAGATAACACAACTTACCATCCGCAAGGTCACGGTCAAGTGGAGCGAACGAATAGGACGCTAGTTGCTTTTCTAAAGGCCTTCGTAGATCCTCAGGCTCCCTCCACGTGGGATGATGCATTGCCAGCATGTATGCTTGCATGTTGCTCCACGATTCACTCTGCGACACAGCAGATACATTTCGCACTCACCTGTGGCCGTGAAATGCGAATACCAGAGGAACAATCAAATACCGGTTGGTTCTTTCGTGGCTGGACTGCATAAGATGTTGCGTATAGCCACTGAGGAAGCACGAATACACTAACAAGGAGCCAAGAGGCACCAAAAGGAACAATTTGACAGACTGGCCCACGGGTTTCCGTATGATGTCAGTGATGTCGTATGGTTTAGAGAACATTCGATTCCTCAAGGATTACCGAGTGAATTATTAATGGACGGTCAGGACCATATACCGTCACCAGAATTCTTTCTGATATGACATGCATGATTCAAGACCGAGGTCGACCTTCCACATCCGAATTTATGGTTCACTTTTATTGACTTAAATTGGGGGACAGGCCAATGGAAGACAACCACAGGGTCGAAAACCCAGATTACGCAGTGTGTTACGTGAATGAAGAAGGGGTCCAATGAATGGTTGAATTTCCACCCGAAGGTGGAGAAGAAACCGCAATTCTACTGCCTTATAACCCTCAAAATTCGAGGGACTCCTTACATTTGCGAGATGACATTGAATTCGCTGAGGACAGTGACAATGTTATAGAGGAGGGGGCACTGTAAAGATGGAGTCAAATTTTCTCCATTTTTTGCCAGTAGCTCAGATTACTAGCCCCAGGAGCTGACGCTCCCATAGTCTAGCATCCTCAAGTTGTCAGGTTGATTTTCTACTCTTATTGGCTTGTGTCACTTTTAACCGTTTATGCTATTGGCCCCTCTGAATGTCGGAAAGTCTATAATTTCGCTACCTTTCAGAATTTTGGAACTGCCAATTAAGGCCAGAAGACCATAAATCTGTACTATTGACCAGTCAGTGCTCTATTCGATCTGCAATGCATGATTTACGCATACCCATTGTTCTATTCTATGTTAACATATAACATCGTCTGGAGAACACAGCATAAATACTGAGGAGAATTGAGGTTCATCACTTTGGACCGGAGACCACTCCCTGACGCTTCCTCCAGTGATTGACTCTCCTGCACCTACGGATCTGCCAAAGAGCTTCCCAGGACAGCCGATCCCCATCAAAGGATCTTCCAGGACCAAATCCCAATTGAACTCTTATTTATATTATCAAATAATCCTAAACTCTTCGCTTTAGCAACTGTCTTGTTCTTCTTTGGGCGTCATTAATTTGACATTCAACGCATATCTAATACGGGTCAATTACAGTGCATAGACATTGAGCTCTTAGAAGCACTACGAAAAGACCAAACAAACTGCTTGAAATTAGAGGATTAAAACGAATACAATATTTTAAAGACCCATATCAGCAATAAAAATAGGATTGCTCAACATCCGAACACACCCTTCAATACATATTAAAAAATTCCAACCTGCACTCCCTTGATAAAAGTAAGGTGAAAATAGCACAATAATTGTTACTGTGTGAATTAAGTTGTGCTTAAAAACGAGCTAAGAAATGTAAACGATGTAAGCTGGTAACCGGGACGATAATTAGCAGACAGCTATTGCAGAATATAATATATTCTTCTGTTCCAGATGCGTCATTTAATGTCTCTCAATAAGTCGTTCGATTCCATTGCGCACGATGCAGTTCTGACAAAAACTTGAACCCTTCTCTGTATATGTGGAGAAAAAGTCAGTTTTCCATTCCTGCAACAGCTCGCCTTCTTTCATGGTTTTGTAAAATACCATTGATATCGGCTCACACAGTACATCGGATACTTCTTGAAGGTTGATTGGATGAGTCCTGTTTGGACCAGGTGACTTGGTAGGCTTCAGTTGGATTAATTCCATACTTCTCGATGAAGACAAACATTTCCAGATTTTTTTCCTGCTCTGGATGGGGGAGAGGAGGGAGGTGAAGGGTTATCTGAAACCATTATTGCAATGCATTGAGTTGGTAAAAGGCATGTAAGCACTGCACGTTATTAAAACGGCATTTTTAGCTTTGGTAAAGTGTACAAAACCTTCGTTCGACCACACCTAGATTACGGCACAGAGGCTTAGTGTCTGTAGCTCGCAAAACACAAAATATGTCAAGAATACAGCTAGTAAAATATCTAGAATATCGACCTTATATAGAAATACTGGAGTACCACAATGTAGTAGCCCTGTGCTACACGCAGCAATGGGGTGAACTTATCCTGGATTACAAGATAATGCATGGTTACAAACAGAATCTGCCCTTTCGAGACACGTTGAATTGGTTCAATTTCCCTCGTATTCATGGGTACGAAACGAAATGTCTAAGCTGAACCTTTGCACTGAGTTTTTTATGCAACGGGTTGTAGAACAGTGGAATGACCTCCCTCAATCAACGTTGGAGATGTTCGCTCATACACAGACTCATCAGCCTTGATGAATTTCAACTTGTTTGCACCATAAAAAAATTCTGGGTAATGCGTATTTTTAAAATAAAATACTTTTGACTAGATTACCCTCACTATTACAAATAGGAAGGAAATATGATTAGGGTCTCGAGCCCTGCGGTTAAATTGGTGGTGAATATGAGCTCTTGAGCTCACGTCACGTACGTGACGATGGAATGTGGTAACGCTGGTAGGCGTATCAATCGAACGATGGACTTTCATTTGCGCGTACCTTCATGGACTCCATTTCCTACTTTGTGACGCTTTTGCACGTACGTGGTCTCTGCATTAACGCGAACTTTTATGTTATCCGTTACAACTAACTATTTTGCGATTTTTTGCGGTTTGTCCTAACCAATATCACACCAAACATATCGGAGGCATGTTAAAAGAGACGTCAATGAAATAGTAAGCCGAGTTCTTGAGGATACGAAGGAAACCAACATGTTAGATGCATTCTCCTCCACATCAAGGGTGGTAAAATTAAGTTTTTCTTCAAATGCGGAGACCTCCTCTCGAGACAAAAAGACGATTTGAAGGGCATTGCCATCGTACACGGTGCCATAATATGCCTTTGAAATTCAAAGCATCGATTCAACTGCAACTGAGCTTCAAATTTATTCGGTATTGAAAAATGTTAAAAATTAATAGATCCTTTCTTCAAGCAGGAAGTTTTAGAAAGACGTAATGTTCTACCAAATGAATACGAGAAGGAATATTTTTATGCAGATTTTCCAGACCTTATCTCTGCATTTACAAAGGCATTGAACATTATTTAAAAATTTTGCGCCAGTTAACTTAGCATTTTTTAACGAGTTGTGTATTTACGGTAGGTCGGAAAGAGGCCTAGCTAAGAAACGGCATCCTGGCTTGACTAAAATATCCGAGGAAAAGGGCGCGTCAAAAATACCCTGCTAGCACCAGCCCCATGTAAATGCCGGGGTAAGGTGGAACTAAGCGGGGCTGAAGGTGGGCCATGGTCCCCAACTGTGGAGGGGAATGCAACACGCCAGCCCACAATAGCCCCGCCTTTGGAAAAATTTGCGCAGAGGGCCCTCCAATTTGACGTTCATGGCACCTATCCATTTATCGTTTTCCTAGCCTCCAAGTCATGATACTTTTGGCACCCTTAAATATGGCACATTGAAAATCCCTAAACGACTTCGTACACTAGGTGACCCCCCCTACCTTCCTGCGTTCTAAGCGGAACCCAATTTTGCACAAAATGTAATGGAATCAAATGCAGAAGAAAGTATGTGTTATAAGAATTTAAAGGATTTCACAAAATATATACAAGGCAAATGATTTTATCCGTAGTTCATAACAAGTCTGAGATCAATTCATCAGTTTGGCCAAATCCTGTAAATAAAAAGCATCATAAATAAAACATTTGAACGAGGTACAGATAAAATACTGCCAATACGAGGAAGGTAGTTACCTGTGCTACCAGCACTAGCCTGCAAAATACCACTTACATAACTTCATACTACTTAAGTAGAAACTTGTGTTTACAATGGCGGTAAAGTGTCTGCCAAACTCCACTCTTCCGAAATCAATTTAGACATATTTTATAAATATTTCTATAAATTCATACTACTTTAGTAGTCATAAGTACCTACAATTGTTGCCTAAACTAATTCACAAAAGGTCTGCATAGTCTTCGAGGCTCAGCCGTCTCTCTCATCTAAGTGCACTCTACGGTAGGACGCACTCGGCTAATCTACATATCACAGTCACGGCTTGCTTAAACCAGCGGCGAACACACATACACACATGCTCGCACTGAAGCCGGCGGCTGCTCGCATCTATTTTTTTATGCTAGGCTGCCACTACATTTAAGAAAGAAGCAACAACGTATCCGAACACGACCAGTCTGCACAACCCTTAAACAGGTAGAAAGAAATTACATCTTTGTTTTCAAATTTTGCATTCCACTTTAAAAGCTCTTCTGTACAGCTGCTATTGAATTTCGACTACATTGTATTTTGTTCGTTTCTGCGGATTTCACAATTGTTCCTTCTAAGTAATATGGTGCGATCGTCATTAATCTTGTGGCCTTAACATTAATGCTACCAGAACTAACTTAAATGGGCGGTGAGACTGTGAGTAGGAAGGAACTGAAGTCGATTTTCGATGGACTAAGTGAATTTGTCGTTGACATAGGAAATAGGATTCGAATTTTTGGACTCCATTAGAGCTCGAGAAGCGTGCGACCTCTCTTCCGATTCGCGTTAGGATGCTTAATGCCTCGAGGTCGATTTTTGACCGAACTGGCATTTAGCTTTGCGCAGGACATCACTCAAAATCGCACATTTTTTATAATTACCATTTGGTAGTCTTGCCAAAGCCCATACCTTACGTTAAACCGTTAATAAAAGAAATGTTATCATCACTTTAGAAATGTCGAAAACCGACTTCCCAACATGTGCGTTTGATATATTAACTGGAAATTAAACTGCAGTCTGTCTGAATAATTTGAGTCGCCATACGGCTTATGAAATCTATGATTTTTGGCATGAAAACTGGTATACTATAAAATCTGATGCGTTTCAGTACGATATTATACAGGGACGAAATATCTCCTTCAAGAATGGAAGCAAGATAGAATAGCTGATGAAAAAGTATAAGCATGCCATCCTGCAGTCGAATCGAAAATAGCGTATTTCATTGTACTTTCAGAATATTTGACGAGTAGAGGATAGTGTTCCAGTAAATCATATTTTACACGTCACTAGGCTGTAATTGATTCGTGCAGAACCTGGAGCCATTGCATTCTCGTTGCCTCTATATTCGTCAAAGGCGTGGATCCCATCTAAGAAACAAGCGTAAATAACAGATGGTCCATAAAGAGCTGTAACAATGTCCAAAAATCATCATTTCGTCATTAATGTACACGCTGTGTCAAGAAACCGGAACGAAGGCTTAGCCTGAATCCCCTAACGTGTAGTTTCATAAAATGCCCACGATTTGAAAATAAACTTGGCAGTAAAGAGTGTCTTCCAAACAGAGTATGTGTTAGAAGTCATGCGATACTTTGTTAATCATCATAAGATCGGCTCATGCGTACAGCACGCATACCATTGCCGTTCAAGGATCTGATTAAGTAATATTGCAATAAAAGCAACTAGCCACCCAAATGTCATAACAAAAATCTCCCACGATGAACACCATAGATACAAAAAATTATACTAGCACCCACGGGAACTCAAGAATTTAACTATAAATCATAAGCGGAACAGCGTACTAAAGAGCGTTTCCAAGCCTACATCAAGGACACCAAAGAAAACAGGTGGTCAACGATCTGGATCTTCTTCGTGATTATATCAACAGTGTTCTGCGGGATGTGGTGGTTATAACATGTCAATCAGATTTTTAAAGATGCTAGCATTATTTACTCTCTGGGATTAAAGCCGCCGCGATACATTGTTTCTCGTTTAGATAGCCGTGTTTCGCGCAGTGGCTGTGGCAAGTATAGTCTACACCAAAAATTGGTTTATTCAGGGGCACAACCTATCAGGTTAGAAGGTGGTGGTTTCAAAGTTTTTTTCGAATGAAAATAATTGACTCGTACTGGGGCATTCGTCCCCAAGTCTTCTACAGGAGACTCCAGACCGGAGCAGGTGTTAAAGCTCTTGTAAAATGATCAGACTGGACGATATAACAAAGAACTACCCAGTGGCCCGAATCTCAGGGATCTGTAAAGTTAGCTCATGTGTTCTGCATGCTCGGCTGCAGTCTAGAGCTGCACAAGGTCACAAATACATGTAGGCAGAGGTGATTCTGACGGAGGCGGAAGGATTTCCGACATTTACCAGTTCCATTACCCAGGTAATTTGACAATATTGGCTGTCCCACACCACAATGTTAAAAGGAACCATTTGCCCAGCTTCTATACCAGGGTGGCACGGACGTCTCCGCGCCCGAACAGAAGCGTATCCGCAATCCTAGATCTACTGAGGCGATCGTAGATATTGTGGTATAACAAGTTTTGCCTTTAAAAATTGGGATCATTCCCAATAATGGAGGCAACGTTGATTATAACGAGCATCTTCCAGGAAAGAGTCAAATCACTGTGCAAGAACTAATACCGTACTAGTTTCCCTGATATTGCTGCTAACATTTGCAGTTATCATCCTTCTAAATGACTTCCATTTGTTTCATAGAGAGTGAACAAGAAATATTCATTGTGACATTCGGTCGGGGCCTGAATAGATGGACCCGCTCTTATGGTTTCGGGAAGACGTCAGTTGGTGGTAACAACACACTGTCTTCCATTTCATGGGGTTTCCTCCGAATTCAAGTATTTTCGTAGAGTTTCCTTGTGTGCGATCAGGCTGTAAGGTGGCATTTCAACAAAACTACTTCAACTTATTCGAGCCCACGATAAGCGAACAGGCACCAAATACCGAAGCGGGCAATTTATTCACTCCGGCGGCATGCGAATCATCTTTTGCCAGTCATCTTGAAGGCAACAGAATCGCTGTAGTGCTGACGAACACCTCAGCCGAAACCTCACGTGGTGTATATAGGCGCAAAGGCAACCGAAGTGGCTATTTAAACTCACCTTCTCCCAGAAGGAGGTCTTGCGTTGGGTTCCGCGGTTAGAGATGGCTGTTCGGTCATGGTTGAAGGCAAACCTTCGAGGGTAGTGTGAAAGGCCTCTGTCACCTCAAGTCAGATGATATGCAAAACGGGCAAAGTAGACGCGAAATCAACCGCTTGGTCGATTTGGTGCGCTAAGTCATGGGAAGGCATGGAACCAACAAAAAACTAGCCCGCACACCAAGTTACAAGTATGCTTCTATTAAAGGAAAGTCCTTCTATATAGATGTTAGGCTTCAACTGTGCGCTCGGCAGATAGCGATTGATGGTAAGCATTTGACTGACGGTGCTTATGTTCGCGTCTCTCATTTCTTCGTAGTAGAGTCCCGAACGAACACATAAATGGTCAGCTGGGCAGACAGAAAGTCTCCTGCGACCTCCTTACTAACAGATTAAGAGGATTCGTCCATGTGCCACGACCACATGACAACGACATACGTCGGGAAGTTCTCCTCTCCGAATGCCTTCCTGATGAACAACGTGAAGACGTAGGTGAACGCAAGGAAGCGACCTCAAGCGTCCGCTCTGCTTGAGTGCCTGCCACCGACCGAATGCCGAAGGCGACCGTTCGTAATACTGAATCGGCGTTTGTACTTATGAAATATTTTATTCCTGTGACGCCCCTATCAAGCGAAAATCTGTTTGCCTTGGTCGAACATACCTACAACAATGTATAAACGGAAGAAAACCCGCTAATTCTCGTGAAACCCAGTTGGAATATACATTCGAAATTTAGGCTGCATGGTAACGGCTATTGTCTGTAACCTGGACGAATATGTATGCACGTAACTCCAAAAGGGGTATTTTTCGAACGTAATTTCTACATTCGCCATTGTAGTAACTCGTTATTTTGCAAGGAGAGGCTTCCCGTGCATTTAAAAATTGAGTTTATTTAGTCAAACCGATTTTTCCCGTTTTCGAAAACTGTGAGTACACACAACAAAAAGCATTGGGGAAGCAACATGAGATATTTTCGCGTAACAGGCCTTCTCTTGTGAAATCCATGAGATTTAATGAGGTGGGTATCTACTGTATAGCACTCTTACCAAGATTAGAACTAGCTGACCAATGTTTCCAACCAAAAAGTATACATACGTAGTGAGGGAGGACTAATTTGTCATCTGATCGGAGTGACCAACAAATTCTTAAAACCACATCTGTCGTCGGATGTTTTACGGTTACCAATGACCACGTCAGAAACATAATAAACTTTCATTGCTTTCGAGTGAACATCAAGCCAACTTTCTTCAAGATCAGAGCCACAAAATACGATGTAAGCCGTGTCAGTCGGTGGTCTGATTGTGGGGGTGGGTGAGTGAGTGAGGTCGAGAGCTCAGCGTATTTTCCTCACTATAAACAATCTGACGCGCTTGAAACTATCACGGTGCGCTAAAAGCCGTGGCTTGGAAGATTGCCAACTGACGGAATAACTCGGACGCGTGGTCAGCCCAATGTGTGTTTTGTGTGGAGTGGCTGACTGGCGGACTGAGAGTCAGGTTGCAATGACTCCTTCTTAATGTGGCCTTTATGGCACTCCCACTCCGTGGGATCCGAGCCAGGTGTGGTGGCACACCCAGTGGCGGCTCCGGCCGCGCCAGCCACCTGCGCCCTCTCCCATTTCCGGTCTTCTTGACTCTGTCTTGACACCGGGCTCAGGTGGGGGAGCAGAGAGTGCGGTAGCTGCAGCGCAAGGCTACTATCACTTAAAACTAATTCACGCGCAAGTTACCGTCCCTGCACCACCATTCCGTGGAGCATACGATGGACATCTTCGAAATCGACGGTCGAACTATCAGGTGCGAAAGTATCTATTCTTGAATTGCCAGGCGGACTTACAACACAACGCACAGTTCCTCAATGTTCCTACTTGAGATAACGTGCGTACGAAATCACCTTCGCATCTCCTTGATGCTGCCCCAAACGCACTTTGAAAGTCATTAATTTTTAGTCAGTGGACCTACCATATTTTCAGTATGATTTGTAATAACTCATCCTCAGCGATCACACAGCGACACGTAGCTCCTCTCGCACATAAACCATCAGCTTCGGTTTGTGCTAGCAAGGGAACTGCGGCGTGGAGTAACTTGTTCAATCGGTGGACATCTTTATTCGATTCCCCATCCCGGGATATCGGTCTCTGCGGATGTCAGGCATTCGAGAAACCATCGAACATAATTACTTCGACGAGATGTCAGACTCTAGTTAAATGTCTTGCTAGGCGGGACTAAAGCCGGAAGTTCTCAACCGGATTAATGTTTTAGAGGATTAGAGGCTGGGCAAATATCCGTCACCATAAAAAATTCCCAAGACTGCCCTAGAGAGGTAGTGGTAATCCTCGCCACATAGGTTTGAACAACGTTATCTCCGGGGTGTTGAGCCTCAGTGGGGGCAGGGAAACCCAAATTCGTCGATTGGCAAGGAAACACACTTCGCTCCAACTCAAAAAGCTGACAGGAGGCAAAATATCTGCTGACGAACAACTCGTTTATCTAAAAAAACTCAAAATGGTACATGGTGACAGCTGAAGATTAAAAATGCAGACGGCAGCACAGAGCTGGCCGGTAAGAAAACAAATAAAGACTGCTGGAATGAAGCCACGGATTGGTGTTGGAAGGGGGTAGGCGGAGGCACCTAGAAAATGTTCACTTGCCAACCTTCTGTCCAGTCGGGCGGATCCGAGTCCCTCAGAGCGCGGACATCGTTCATACAGCCCCGCATGAAAGGTGACAGCTAAAGGAGGGAGGGCGGAGAGAGAGAGAAAGAGGCATGTTAGGCCATTAAAGTTTTTAAAGTTAAGATCCACTTTGACCGCAGTTGCAGTCTCTACCTTCAGGGTCTCAAGGAAAGCAGCCGATGTGCTGGTTGGGGGCTCGCCACTGTCAAGGAGGGTCTCCTGGCTTGTCGGTGCGGAGCCTTGGCGGGGATCGTGTACACTCTGCGTTAGCGAATAAGGTACTAACGGAGTCAAACCTACGATCTGAAAAAAAGTGATAAAACCGCGGTTACTGGAGAGTTTGATGACGATGGACAGATGACGCTTCTGTTGATCCCAACGAAGATAAATATGTGGGACGAGAAGACGTCAACTAAAATCTTGGGTACTTAAATGACGCTTGTGAAGAAGGTGAGACCAGGAGGCCGACGAAAGCGTGGCGATCGGTATATGGCCGCGCTGAGAAAAACTGGAGGCGGTAGGGTAGTCACGACTGAAAGAAAAGTTTTCTATAGGAAGCAAAATTTTAAAAACGACATGTTCGGCACTAAATTGTTTAAACAAACCAATTGAGAGCAAAACTCGAGCGCGCAATTGGAAGTGCTGGTGAGTAGGAGCTATAAACGAGCGGAAATAATAAAATCAGTGAATTTGATTAGATATTTCAGGCGAACTGACCTCAACCCGTGATTAGTATATAGTTGAATCCGGGTCTCGTAATGGCCGCGACTGAAGATATAATTGAAGTTGATAACGTTGGTAGCCTAACCGTAACTCAAAGTCACCTGCAACTCCAGTTTAAACTTATTTGGGAATTTAAAGTGTTTTCAAAAAACGAGAAATCTTGCTCCAAGTAAGGAAGAATTAAGTTGCTACAAATTTAGTCTACAAAAGAACGTGTATATATTTTTCTATTAAATATATTCGTGTTTACAAGCGCAGTAAAAAAAAAACAACGTAAAAAAGCCTATTACTTAATTGATCTTTTTTAAGGTTTATTTTTTGCAGGCGGCAGGGAAAAGCGCATTCAAAAGCTGGCATTTTTATGGGAATGAAATATCATTGGATCATGCTGCATGATAGCTAATATTACAACCCCAGCTATGTAATCCTTTCTGATCGAAAACAGGCTTCAGAATTTCAAGTAACATTGTATGGGATAGGCCAGCTACACTACTTGGAGGATGCATGCGTAGTAGTGGAGATTTAATTCAAGAAGTGAAGTAGTAGGGAGTAATGTGCGTACAATAATTGCAGGATATAGCGACACGATGAACATAATTAGCGCAACTACGGTTGAAGTTAGGTTGCAGTTCCGAACGGAAAACGGTTTTACCACCAAACAAATATCAAAGAGATAAAACTGTAAGGATATAGTATGCAGTCCGGTAGGGTTAACTATGAAAGACTCACTACGTATAATCCCTATTACCATTAATTCCTGTAAGGCATGTTCATCGGGTTATCTGTTACTGATCCCGACTGCGTACCATATCCTTGCGGACAAAACATCTACAAAGTCACTACTATTATATTCCCGCATGTGGAGTAGTCTATAGACTCAAAAAGCACAGGCGGACACACACTATCCTATCATGAAGTCAGACTTAAGAAGTCAAGTGAACAGCTGAATCTTGGGCTGGTCTCACTTCCGACTAGACTCCAATTGACGGTGACAATGTCTACCTGCCCAACAATAAAAACACATGCGATGAGTAAACGGGATGTCACTACAGTAGAGCAGGCAACACGAATTTTGGCAGTGTTGAGTTTGCATCGGGCGCTGATGAGACCGCCTTGGTAGCTTCAAGCTCTGATGATCCACAGTCCGTGGTATCAGGGGTGAATAAAGGCGAAAAATGCCGGCCTTATCCAAAAAACTTTAAAAAAGAAAGAACGTAATACGTGACCCAAATGAGGGAACAAAGGATAGGTCAGCGAGTAATAAGGGACCGGTGGTAATAAGATTTCTATGGATGGGGCTCAATGAGGAAAATGAGAGCGCCAATCTAATCCTATGTTTTCGTTAGGGTTGGCATTCGTTGTCGAAGTAAAAAGGATGCTTTTTGAAGCAAGTGCTGCGTCCCCAAAGTCGCAGTATCAAAAGCTGCCATTTGACCTGATACCGCAGTCCTCCTACCGCCAATGAAATATCGTGTGAACCTACTAACCCGGCGACAAACGCTAAGGAGCACAGTGGATAGAATTAGGGTTACGTTGGCATGTAGTACGGCCGCGTTAAGATTTCTATGGATGGGGCTCAATGAGGAAAATGAGAGCGCTAATCTAATCCTAGCTCTATCCATTGATTTCGTTAGGGTTGGAATTCGTTGTCGAAGTAAAAAGGATGCTTTTTGAAGCAAGTGCTGCGTCCCCAAAGTCGCAGTATCAAAAGCTGCCATTTGACCTGATACCGCAGTCCTCCTACCGCCAATGAAATATCGTGTGAACCTACTAACCCGGTGACAAACGCTAATGAGCACAGTGGATAGAATAAGGGTTACGTTGGCATGTAGTACGGCCGCGTTAAGATTTCTATGGATGGGGCTCAATGAGGAAAATGAGAGCGCTAATCTAATCCTAGCTCTATCCATTGATTTCGTTAGGGTTGGAATTCGTTGTCGAAGTAAAAAGGATGCTTTTTGAAGCAAGTGCTGCGTCCCCAAAGTCGCAGTATCAAAAGCTGCCATTTGACCTGATACCGCAGTCCTCCTACCGCCAATGAAATATCGTGTGAACCTACTAACCCGGCGACAAACGCTAAGGAGCACAGTGGATAGAATTAGGGTTACGTTGGCATGTAGTACGGCCGCGTATTACACGAGGACCTATCCTTTGTTGCCTGAGTTGGGCCGCAGACTACGTTCTTGCCGTTAAGATGACCAGTGTTTTCAGACTGTATCCCCGACCAGGGACAGACAACTCTAGAGATAAAAAGCTGCCAAAATGAAGAGGCAGGCAGTTTCGAATACCCCAAATTCGGATCTATGACCTGCTAGTTGCACTCGCGAATATTGCACAGATATCTGGCAGCTATGTTACAAAGCGCGAAAAATCTGTCCTCCGAACAGAAAAGAGGGCTGTATAAATCTGGTGCGAATGGCGCATGTGAAGAGCGAAGGCGTTCTGATGTCTCGAACGATTCAGCGGTCATGGGGTCAGGTTAGGAAGACAAAAGTGAACTGATAGGGGCCTGTACCCTGTGCGTGGCAATCCAACTGAAAGTCATAACCACGACAACGGTACAAGGTCAAAAAACCCCATCACAAAGGCTCTACTACCGCATGGAGTCATGCGAACGGTGGCTGATTGAAGTCCATCATCGCTCCTGTTCCGTCAGTCCTGAGCCCCTGCTAAAGGTGCGCAAGAGCAAGCAGCCATCTTTTGAGCAGGGCCAACAGAGAAGGGATGAGGCAGGCGAAACGGCAGTCACACAGCTTACTTCGGGTGGATTAGAGGGTTCACTAGAAGGCTGAAGATTGAGCGGCTCCTGCGATGGTTGTCGAAGACGACGTGAGGAAGGCTGACGAAGGCGGTCGACCTCAGCTGGCAGAAGCGGCACTGTAACGTCATCAAGAATTGACTCAAAACACTCTGATCGAAGAAAGCCGAGATGCTCATTCAGGGCCCGTAGACTTATCTTCGGCGCTTGACCTGGCTCGATGACCTCATCATCGGCATACACGTACATGGCCGGCGGGCCCAGAACCGTCCCCTTGAATCTTTCTTCCATGCCTAAGAACAAAAACACCTCCGTGGGATTGGACAATATGAGCGGCAACTATCAGGGAAGAAAACGCAGGCACCCATTTATACGTTTTATTTCACTCCGGTACATCTAGAAGATATAAAAGGTGGACAGGGAAGTGTTTAAAAAAATAGGTGGGCAGGAGGAGGGGGTGGTGAAAAATCTTCGACGAGCGTCCAATGTCACTTATTTGACCGTAATATCCTTGAGGCGTGCCCTCCGTACGGTTTCCCGAGCGACAAGTGCTCTCCAGTGCCCCTCAGTAGGCTGACATTCACCGCAACTCTGCACGTAAAGCCTGGGGGGGGGAAGAAAAATATAGCGATTTGTACTTGTGGAAACAACAAAAGTGGCGCAAAAACTCAGCTTGTACACCCTAAGAATAGGATAAAAAGTTGTCTACAAGATCCCGTGCGAAGCCTTTAATGCCGTGTATTGTGGCCAAATGGGAAAATCTACCTCCACACGCATCCACGAACATCAACTGGCAGTCAAGAGGTGTGACGATCGTTCGCATGTGGTCATGCACACCCTCGCGTGGGAGAAAACGCTCATTATCGGATTCTGCCCCTCCAAAAAATAGAAGTTTCTTGAGACCATGCACTCTGATGACTCGTACATCAATCAACACATTAAGTTAGATGCATTGGAAGAGGCGAGAACCAAACAATGCAGACTAACGCAAACGGTGGCCACTAATTAGCGCGAAAACAAATGACTATAAATTTTTAAGGCACGTTTGAAATGTTAACCGTTTTTTGTATATTTTATTATGCCTGACGAGGGGCTGGGGAACCAGCGTCAAAAATTTACTCAATAAAGTTGCGCAATTTTCCCAAAGAACCCTGCTTTCAAATTATATTTCTTGGAATGCCGGCCTCCCAAATTCATGAAATGCAGAACATGGAGGTAAAATCAATTCTAGTTTTTTTTTCGTTTATCACTAAATTGGCTAGGATGGGCTCGAAACCGGACAGTTCAGTGAGGAACAACGCCTTACCAAGTATGCCACAGAGCCCACCAATAGGAAACCGCCAATTAACAAATAAAGACTTACTTTAGGAGACAGAGCATGACGGCGAAATCCTCCGCTTCTACGAAAGTGGACTTTTCTTTGCGCCAATTTACGAAATCTCGATTGACAACCTGCAAAAAAAGCAACAGATGACATAAAAACGAATAAGCCGGAGGGAAGAAGTAGCTGGACTGCACGCGATGGCTGGAACAAGAGCTTGTTCATCTGCCGTCTCGGATTCATGCTCAAATCTCCCCATCGGAGAAAACATCAGAGGCTGGTAATTTATGCAGAAACAGTAACAGTATTTATAGGCAGTAGTAGCTGCCATGTTACCACCTACCAATGAGAATTAACGACTCCTTCATTGGGAGTGGTTGGCCTCGGGGCGATAACGGCCTAATGACTGGCATTCGAGTCGCTGACTGCTACATTTTCCTCATCGGTGTTCTATGTTGGTGTGATCATTGCTCGAACATCCAGTTCACTGACACTGGCGGTGGATACAATGTTCGCCTATGAGCTCCTGCGCGACAAAAAATACTTTGCCCAGGCTGTCTCAGCAATGAATATAAAGGTAGGTCATTGCACTTGCTTTGACTGCAATTTGCAGTTGAATGCAAAGCAACTAAGTCAGAGGAAGTGGGAGGCCGCTTCTGCAGCAGATGGCCGAACACGCGACAGCAGCGCGGAGAAGTGACGCTAACTGTTCACTCGAGGCTTATTCGACGAGACTCAGCCAGACCTTTAAGTTCGACCAGGCTGAAATTCTTGCGAGCCCTTTGAGTCGTGAATCACTGGTCCACAGTCTATTAATAAGTGCAATGACCTCCCCAACCCATGTAGGGTGCTGAGATTTACCCTGCGCAAAGTAATTGGCCACGCGGGCAAACACGTTTTTCAGCACGAGTGAGTCGTGATACAGAATGAACGCAGTGCTTGCGAAGATACGCAGGGAATTTTAGGTACAGGAATACCATTTTATTACGCCCTAACGGGGAAGGCTATGATACAAAACTTCAAAAATCGCTCGGTAGAAGCTGTTCCTCATATTCAGTTCAGAAAGAAGGCCGAAACGGAAGAGAAATCGTCCCCGCAGTGTACAACTAGGTTTGTGCTGAAACCGCCTAAACAGTCGAAACACAGTAAAGAGGACGGAAGGTATGCAGCAAGCTTTTCATCTACGTGGTAACTTAGTAAGGAAAGACGACTGACAGTATTTGTTGATAAAATTTCTCAATTACTGATTACTAATCACCATGCGACCAGCTGCCTGCGTGGTCTACAGACGCAAAACAAAACGCAAGTCTTTACTTCTACTATGCAATCTGAGCAGATCAGTGAATAAGATCTAAGTCCGGAGGGAAGTCGTGAGAACGTCACTCGACTTTAAGCTTCGGGCGCACAATAGGAGATTCGACCACTATTGGTTGGTGAGAAAAAATATTAGCACACAACACAAAAGACATAAATGGGCATAGAGGAAGACTAGTTAAGTATCCATGAAGAAAAATCTAAACAGTCTCACTGAGCGCAGCCAATGAACTCGAATTTAACATTCAAAAAGTACACAAAGGCACTATGAAGGCCAAGTGGACTGAGCCAGTGCGCAGCAAATCGTAGATCTGCGAGTCAGGAGGATGTATTCAAAGACTTCCAATCAAGACAAACTAGGAAACTAACCTCCTGAAGAGTAGGGTCGATAGAATAATCCTTTCCTGTTTGTTGAACCTCCAACAAATAGCGCCTTATCTGCCACAAATCTAATTCTGACGGGGTGACCTGAGAGGGTGTGGTGGTCTCTGAGGCCGGTTTCCATGGAACAGTTAGTGCAGGCTAAGGAAGAAAACACATCACATACAAACATGCGATTAACAAATTTTGATTACAGTTAGTTGTGTCGATTGTCGATGCAAGCAAGAAGTCGACCTGCGCGAAACAGTTGAAAAAATACATCCGATTGCTGGAGCAAACATGCTATTCGCCAGACGTTTTCAGTTCCCACACAAACCCAGAATTAGAGACAGTTAGAGGTAAGGTAACGAATGGACATGGAGTGTAGTACTTCCCCAGGATCTGGCAGTCGAGACCACTGAACTACTCCTGCAAGCTAAATACATTGAAAAGGGAAAGTCGCCCCGAACACGCCCAACACCCGATGTAGTTTATGTGTAGCGGAACAATTAACGAGCAGGTGAGAGTCACGCCAATGGGTTCACAGATTTCGGAAATCAAAGCTGAGACGGCTCTACGGCGGTCGGAGCCACTGGCGAACCGACATAACAGACTCAAAACTATGTGCTCTGTATGTGGATTATAACTTTGTGGAACAGGATCAGGTACTGACATTCAAAAATATATCAACAACTTTTCTCAAACATGCAGGGGGGAAGGGGGGGAAGGAAACAACCAACTAACCTGCCACAAAGACTGTAATTGTCTAAAAACTGAACTTTAGGGAGTTGTCGCAGCTATAATAACCCAAATCGGTTGCTATACCTGCGTGTTGAGACGCATTACAATGAACCAAGGATGCCTTGGATGACCGCCTACACAGGACTAGGGAAAATGAACAACTCACAAGGCAGCATGTGGTTTTGCGCTAAATTCCAAGGAATCTATGTTGAGGGTTAACGTAAGGGTTAGGGTCTGAGATGGGGTAAGGATTAAGATTAAGGATTATTTATTTTATTTATTTATTATTTATTTATTTAAGATTATTTTCGTGTTAACTGTAGGGTTTAGGTTTAGGTTAAGCCAATTTAGTTTTATGTTCAACAGACAACTTTTGATATCATTTACCGGATAGGGTCTATGGTTGCGATGAAAACACTTACTTCGAAGCAACTGGAAGACTACTCCAGATACCAATTGCTGAGCACTCGGCGGAGCGAGGTGTGATGTCAATTCTCGAGTCACGGCTCATTCAACGAGACCCGGTACACATTGAAATTCGAAGAGGCCACAGTTCTCACGAGAGATGACAATTGCATGAGCCAGGAACTGTGGTGTGATGCCTCACAGGCCTGCCTTCCCCCAGTGCAACAACGACCCTTTCCATATTCAGTGCTAAAAATTAGCTTACGCGAATTAAGCAGTCACGCGGGGCGCGCACGGACAAACATGGTTTTCGGGTACAGCGTCAGTGAGTCAAGCTACCGGGTAATTATCCTGTCGATGAACCGCACGGGTAATGACACTGCAAGATGCTGCGACTCGGAGGAGGGCGATAAAGCAATCATCGCACCTAGTTCGATCCCCGGCGATGAATATTCGAGCAGCTCATTCTGATAAGCAAGTACTTACTTACTTGGTAGGCTGCGATTATGCCTGGTTTAGCCGGCCTCGACGATGACATGAACTGTACCTCTCCATGCGTTACGATCCGCGGCAACAGACATTTCAATCCATCCTAATCACCAAAGACAGAGACCAAATACCGAAGGTCCAAGAACCACTGTCATGTCTTAATGAACTGTGTCGAGCCAGGTTTTCAGCTGACCCTCTCTTCGACGCCCTCACGTGGATAACGGTGCCGAATTAGAGGGCAGTAACCCTGAGCTCATGAGGCGGACGACTAAGAACATGCCCAAACTACCTCAACCGTCTTCCTTAGATGGCCTTAGATAGCCTTGCGGCAGCGGCTTCGCCCCATGGTATTTGAAACTGTCTCTTTCTTTAAACTGACCGTTAGTACACTCGAGAGATGTCGTCTCCTGATCAGGGATACAGCTTGGAAAAGGTTTTGGTATTCCCAGCGTTTGTGGCCAAAACCGACAGATTTAGTGATCTTATACACCTGTGACTGCAGATCACTAAAACTTGAATCTAGTAAGACGATATCCTCGGAGGAGTAGACATCAGTCAGCAGGCGTCCAGGTGGAAACTCAACACCGAGAAGACAAAGAGCCCGTGGTTCAATTGTTAGAGCACTGGACTTCAGATCAACGGGACATGGGTTCGATCCTCCTCCATCGTCTTTGCCGGCAATATTCATATGCCTATTCTACTACTAGCAGGTGTGCGGCTGCTACTGGTGGGGCTGAAGAGTGAGCGTCAAGGCAGAACAGGATAAGCGAGTTCCGTTATCGATCGGTGAGCGTTTATCAACGAATGCAAACTCAACACCGTCATCTGCGTGTAGGGCCTTCTCGAGAATTCCATTGAATGGATATGCATGCAGTTGAACAACAACTGCATCCTATAAATACTGCAACTTTTTAGTATCTAGCATACGCATCTGTTGCTCTCTTTCTCTCTTTCTGATGAGATATTGACTGCGATGTCAGCCCTGTACCTTGTCAAGCGGGCTTTCTCTGCCTTTGATGAAGACTGCCTTGCCAAATTCGTTCGAAATTTTGTGCGGCCGCAATTGGAGTTCGCTATCCAAGCTTTGAGACCCTGGACCGCAAAGGATCTCAATATCCTCGAAAAGGTTCAAAGGCGTGCAACCAAACTTGTGACTGAACAGGGCTCATTGCCCCATGAAACCCGATTAGCTAACCTTGATCTCTTTCCTTTGAGTTACAGGCAGCTATGAGGTGACCTGATACAAACATTCCGTATCATGTGCGGTCAGGGCTGCTGCCTCGCACCTGGAGACTTCTTCCAGTTAGCAACAACCACGAACTTGAGAGGGCATCCACTCAAACTACGTGTAACTGGGACCAGACTGGATACACTAAAGTTCTTCTTCTCCAAGAGAGCGGTCGACGCTTGGAATGCTCTGCCTCTGGATGTTGTTATGGCTACTTCCGTTGAGCTTTTTAAAAAAACCTGGACCAGTATAGTAGTGCCCACTATAATATCCCCAGATCTTCTTAGTCACGTCCCAGTCGAATCACACTCTTATATTACAATACTACTTTTTATATTTCAGTACCATTTTTATAGCATTCGTATTATCTCAAACTCGTCGCATATGCCTCACTCACGAGAATCTTGTCACCAACAATAGCATGTACTTATGCTACTCGTAATATGCAAGTACACATTTATGTTTACTCTCTTCGATGAGCCAACAGCTGCTTATTTTCCGCACGCTATTATGTAAACCAACTTTTTTACATTTTCGTGATGTACCAGAGGCTTTTTAGCCATACTGTAACCAAGAGGGAGTTCAAAGGCGTTTGCCTATCTTTCCCTTAATAAACTTAACTAACTAACTTTAGGGATCCGAAGCGTCAGGCGGGTAAAAATGGTTGTGCCAGAGATCGAGGCTCCCTCTTTTCGGTTACTTATGCTTGCAGATCAGATGGTTCATTAAGGATTTCCAAATTAAAGCACACTTTGAAGGCAAACACTTACCTTGATGATTGAAGCACAGGTGGAGAGGATGAGGACACGCACATCACTGTCCCAGTCCTGACTGTAGAACTGGAAATCGTAGGTCAGCTTGCGTTGGGTGGCTAACATTGTCAGCGCACGGCAGTTAAGTACACCACGAGAGGTCAGCTGGCCACTTGACATGTTCGTCTCATCGACTAGCACCTAGAGTCGGCGTGATAACAAAATGTGTTTAATAAGCGCAATGCTGCCCAAAATTTCTCATTGCCCAACATTCGCCCCTCTCCCTTAAGCTTCATTATAGTTAATCTTGTTTGAGTGATTCTTAATATATTCATTATCTAAAATTGGAGATTTTAGTGAAAACTACTTATTTTTGTAAGTAACTATAATTTTTATTAACAAGACTAAAACTTTTTTAAGAATGATCGTTTTTTTGCTGCTGTAAGACTTTGGGGGACGCAGTGTGGGCTGAATTTTGCGTAACAGGGATTTTCTTGTGAAATTCATGATAGATGACCTTCAGTTTCCAGCCTGTTCTGGCTAATTCCCGAAGAAATGAATGCGCAGAATAAAAATGGAGTTAAGGTGCCAGCAAATACACGTAGGGAACGCTGGGGGACCCAATGATGAGTCGAAACCCTCGCAGCTGCGTCGGGCAGTGATACATGCTGGGCGAAATCTACCATACAGTTTGCTAACCGACCTACCCGTGTTGATGACTGTGATGCGTTGGGGGATGTTGATTACCATCTAGGATCTGTAGAACGAAAATCGGGCCAGACAAAGGAGAACACCCAATAGCGAAGTATGGTTGATTAGAGAGGCCGAAATTGGTCTCACTTTGATAGTTTCGTGGTGGCTATAAAGGAACCCGCGTGAACTGTTCGAAAGCAAAGTTTGAATGCCAAAAGAGAATTGGATTGCCAACACAACTGACCGAGCGATTTTCAAACACGTCGATCAGCTGCCGCGTAAAAGAGCCACAACTGACATCCGGATCATAAAATTCGGCAAAAACGTAGTATGCGACCCAGCTCAGGGAATAAAGGATAGGTCATCGTGTAATATGCGGCCGTAGTACATGCCAATGTAACGCTAATTCTATACACTGTGCTCGTTAGCGTTTGTCGCCGGGTTAGTAGGGTCACACGATATTTCGTTGGCGGTAGGAGAACTGCGGTATCAGGTCATAAGGCAACTTTCGATGCTGCTAATTTGGGGACGCGGCACCTGCTTCAAAACGCATCCTTTTTTACTTTGACGATGAAACATCGCGCAGAACAGGCCTCATTCTTACTGCCGCTAAGGGTCCGAATAAAAGTGAGCCAGGGCAGCTAGGAATTCTATCGCGCATGGTGTTCAGCGCGAGGTAAAGTCACTGGATCCCGCAATCCGCACACTAGTCGCGCCGACAAACTATTGTGCGACCATACTAAATCGACAACGAATGCCAACCCTAACGAAAACAATGGATAGAGCTAGGATTAGATTGGAGCTCTCATTTTCCTCATTGAGCCCCATCCATAGAAATCCCTATTACCATCGGTCCCTTATTACTCGCTGGCCTATCCTTTGTTCCCTGATTTGGGTCACACATTACGTTCTTGCCTTAAATTCAAATAAGAATGGTTCCCATCAAACAAAACGCATCCGATTACTTTTGGGGTTAGAATAGCATACCCATTCCCAAGTTTGGACCGCCTGAGATTCCAACCCCCGACACTTAGTCATTGATTCGAGTGCTCTACCAATCAGCCACGGTATCATTGTCATGTCAGTTGTGATTGGGAATATCAATGATGAAGTGAAGCTCACCAATTAAGTTACGGAACATGCTTGTCGCGTTGTGCCTTGGGGTTCAATCTTGAGCCCTAACAAGCAGTCGCATAGCGACTAGTAACATATACATATGATTGATCCCCAAGGTACAAAGGGACAAGCATGCTTCGTAACTTGATCGGTGAGCCCCACTTCATTATGGTGACACATTGTTTGGGGGGGAAGATAAAAATAAAAGCGTGAACTGGCTAGAAATGACTACTATCCGCAGTTCTCCTCGGCCTGGTCCATGAGCTCAGGAACAAGTACAAAGCACGCCGTTGCAAAAGCCCGCCAACCACTGCACACAAAATGCAACAGAATTAAAGCGTGAGGGTACTATTACGCGGTGGGCTGACGCCACTGGCTGCACGTTTTCAGACGTTCGAAGGAGCGGAAAACGAACTGACCCACCTCACTGCCGGGCGGCAACTGTAGAAGACCCGAATCCAGTTCATCAATCGCCACATCACGGACGGGCATGAGGAGAGGGCCGTTGTTCAGGGACTCGACAGTCAAGGGAATAAGAGAAACCTGGGGAAGAATGCAGTGCAGAGACTGTACCAGACTTTCAGTATCCGCGCCAAGCTTCTTTTCCCACTGCGAGATGTTCAGAGGGGGCAAGGTCATGGGGAAAACCGAGTCACCTGTGGTTGTACTGAAAAAGGGAGAACACAGAAGCCACTATGAGAGAGAGAGAGAGAGAGAGAGAGAGAGAGAGAGAGAGAGAGAGAGAGAGAGAGAGAGAGAGAGAGAGAGAGAGAGGGAGAAAGAGGGGAGAGAGAGAGAGAGGGAGAAAGAGGGGGAGAGAGAGAGAGAGAGAGAGAGAGAGAGAGAGAGAGAGAGAGAGAGAGAGAGAGAGAAAGAGAGAGAGAGAGAGAGAGAGAGAGAGAGGAGGAGAGAGAGGAGGAGGAGGAGAGAGAGGAGAGAGGAGAGAGAGTGAGGCAGAACAAATGGAGATACTCTTCTGCACGCTGAAAAGGACATTAGTGGGGTATAGGTGTATCTAGGGCGGTCAGCATACTTCAGCTTATTGTCTCTTTGTTGGCAAGACAAATGACAAGTGAATTTCGGAGATAAGGGTTCAGAAACGTCTACTCTCAAATAGCTTGAGCTGTGCCTTTCTAGCAGGATCTAGAGGGATCCGAAGGAAGAAGGATTAAAACTACGGATCCTAAATTAACAGAGGTCTAGTTACCATGCTATGAATCAATACTACCTGGTGGCCATGCTGTGCATTGGCATCGCAATCACGTGTTGCGGACGACCTGAGATTGAAGATTAGGCCTTTAGCATACACAGTTCAGCCTCAACGTTTGGAAGAAAGACTCAAAACTGATGTAGAAACAGCATAACCATAAATCACACATTATAGAAGCCGTAGAACCACAAAGCACGCGTTTTATGATGAGGACGGAAATGAATGAAGACAAACGCCTGTATGAAATTGTAAACCAAATAAGGCATACTATAACCATATAAGTAGTTTGTTATGCATACTAAACGCGGGTGTTTTAGACGACCCATCTTGACCTAACCTTGTGCTCATCTTTCTCGACTGACTATAAAACTGACAAAACGAGTTTGGAGAAAAAGTGTCGCGATGACGGTAACGTGGAAAACGAACAAAGAGTATAAAGACAATAATAGCTACTTAAATATAAATAGTAAAGATTTTCATGATAAAAATAAAACAAATTGCGTTCTACTTTCGTAATATGAGCCAATAGACGGCAGAACGCTTTATTTCGCTGATACTAAACAGCTGATTTACTGCGTATCACTAAAGTCTACACAGACCGTAGTATGCAGCTGTGTGCAAGAAAAGTTTTCAGTGTAAAGTACGAAATTAGGTTCCTTTTTCGGTTGGATCTGGTTTAGAGATGAAAAACAACTCCGGAGTTGACACAACATGCTGCACGCAAGTCAAGCACGTGAAGTTACTGTCCTCAGGTACTGTCCCGCCACAGTCCGAAAAACCAAGAAATAGAATGTGGACGAACGACACAAGCCTTTCGGAACTCTCGAGGAAAGAAAACACTTGTTCAGACGCCTAGCTATAGGGTGGGACTTTGATCTTCGCAGTGGCTAAGTTCAAGTGAAACGTGCGCGATACGGAAATCCTGCGTTTATGGGCGGATGAAGCTTTAACCGAGGTATTCATTTTTAGTTGAAAATCTTCCCGGACGTTCACAGTCCATGACGGTCGGTAACATTTTCATAGGGTTAAACCTTCTACACTCGACGAGGACATCGGCAAAATTCGAGTTTATGAGAGCAGTTTAGCCGAAGCCGAACAGTCGTTAAGTCACATAATGCAGAATTTAAAATTTTATGCAGCGCATAGTTCGAAACGGCTGAAAAAAATATAAAACCTTTTCGGAAGCTGGTGTTTATGGCAAAAAATGTTTTTCAACCGACTGCCTCAGGCTTAACAACTCTGGTTAGCCGCATACATGTTAGGATTTTTGAGGCTATGTCAAGGGCTCCAGGGTTTTGTAAATCATCAAACACTAAAACGGAGTCAAGGAAACAGTAGCCTTCCATTGCAGTTAAGACCCCTGTTCCACGTTAACAATCGGCTTTATGCTAGACCAGTCAGATATAAAACATCGAGACTGTTCCCCGAACTGGTTCAAGGGGTGATCGCGAATATCGTAGTGCGATGAAATCGGCTAGGCGGATGCATTTAGGAGTGTTCCCCCTTTCTGAGTAGAAGGCAGAACGGTATTCTTTGAGTTCAACAGAACTGGGTCAGCGCACAGAACCTCATGTAAGACCTCAGCTAGCCTTCTAGAGCTTACATAAAATCAAATTTCTGCCTACGGGTGAAATATGTTCATCATGATCCTCATGTTGCATCTGATACAAATCGTTGGGGAAATAGCAGCTAGTATAGCATCTGAGCCAGTCATTGAATAAACTTTTAACTGTATTGTGTCTTTTATTTAGAGCATACCGCGTAAATAGCTTTTGATCAACCAGTCACACTTCTGTCGCATACTGGCATCCAATATTGCGGGACATTTCATTAGCCGCTACAGAGGGCCGCAATAAAGCTAACAGTAACAACTTTAATTCTTTTTTGTCACGTCTACTGCGAAAACACGTCAGTAGAAACGTCAAGCATTGAAAAATATAAGGGCGAAGTTAGTTGTGCATTTGGTGCAATCGAGTCATACCTGGTTGAAAGCAGATGAAGAAGAAGGTACTCGGCGGTAAGTTCATCCCCGGAAAGGACTGAGCAAAGAAATTGAATGATACGAGTTCGAATGGCGACAAGCACATCCCTGGAATCCCAACCCCCCATCGTCTGCCCTTTCAAGAGGAAAACACGAGGTAAAAATCAGTTTGAACGTCTGTCCTGCAGTCCAACTGACGTTTTTGCTAAAGAAGAACGCAGCTACAAACGATCATCACATACAATTTCAGGAAGACGATTTTCGACCAGGGCAAGGAAAGGTGTGCAAGTTTTAAGAACAATGAGTAAGCCTGACTGATGACATGCAGAACGAAGTATTTGATGAGACACAGCAAGGCCTTGTCTTCAGCAAGATCTTTTTAGGCAAACTACGCTTACTTTCATAGGCCATAGAGCAGACCCTTGCGCATTTTACTAATATTTTGATCAACCATAAAATAAGTTAAAGGAAATTTTAGTAAAGGAGATTGGTAATCTTACTAAAAAATGCAAAGAAGATTAGGTACATAAACAAGGGAAGTAGCGTTGCTTACATTTAACTTGCAGCCAGGGATGATTGGCAAAGGAAGACTTCTCCACGAGAATGGCGTGAACCCGAGGTAGATGGCGCTTCGCAGAAGAGCAACTGACGACCTTCCCTGCGTCCTCATTGGTTTCCATTGAATCAACCGCAGGTTCACTGCCAAGGCGTGCGTGCTCGAGGATACCATAAACTAATACCAAGTCGGTAAGTTTGAGTTTTTCGGAGTCCTTCTCATTATAAACCTAAACGGAAGGGAGGGGCGAGCACCATAGAAAAAGCCGGGTAGTGCTTACCCGAAGTAGAACCCCATTCTTATTATTCGCCACAGTTGTGTCAGTCGATGGTTCGTCAACTTTGGTATCTGAAAGAACCTTCTTAGCCGGTATATGAGTCACTTCGGGATCTGACAGGCAACGCTTGCTTCCAAAAGCAGGTGAGATGTGAATGAGCTTTTCTGGTTGCGTAGCGTGCAGGTGAGGAACGAGTTAAGAGATCGAAGTATGGAGCATATAAACATTAGATAATAAGGCCTACTTAATTAAAATCAGCAACCAATTAATTAACAGAATATGCACCCGAGGTAACTGTACTTTGCTCATCCAGTTCAGCTAGGACGGTATTAACAGAGAAGGCTAACCGCCTTACTATAACCAGAAAAAAACTGGGAGCACATTAATCTAGAAGTACCGTAGATGGGGACAAGGTGAACTGCAAACTTCGTTGCTGGTTTATTCGCTTTCATTGGTCATGCCCTATCGGCTGCGATCGGGTGGTTGAATACATAATTATTGTCAGAAAATACGAGTGAGACAGTAATAAAAAGTTCTACTTTTTTATTGTTTTTGAACGGCTTTGTCCAAAAAAGCGAAAGGGAGCACAACTCCCACGTGATTAGCCAAGGGCTAGCTGTTGGCTGCATGGTTCAGTACAGAATCACTGATATACTGGATCCGGAACCAAAAACGAGGTTTATTCCACTTGGACTTGGAATACAGTTGGACTACGATGTAAAATAATCCAGAAATTGCCGTTCAGGTCTGCCCTTCCTGTCTGTCAATGCTCATCGAGCAGTGGTTGTTAGAAGAGACCGGGATTTCAAGGACCCACGGATCGTTTGTATTCTTTTCTAATCAGGAGGTCCGTGAGCGCGACTCTTAGCTGACAGACCATCAGCTCAGCTCAGGTATTAATGCCTCAGGAAATGCGATAAAAAAACCGGGAATATTAGTCCGTCCATGCGTACTCGCAGATTAGAACTCCACAAAAAAAGGAACACATAAAGGATATCTGAATCCAAGATGATTCTCCGGGAATGTGTGAGACATAAAACGACTGTCGAGTAGACAGGGTGATGCTCGCCTCATCGAGACCCCCATCAGCCTGAAAGGACAACAAAAAAGAATAAGCACATCTCCCTGAAAGAACATTTTACTGTGTTGTAAGACACGTTATTGAAAAAGGTTCCGATTTTTAGGAGGTTCGCCCCCCCCCCTCCCCTCCTGGCCTACCGCTGCGTAGTCATGGGTGTTTTACAATGGCTGCAGACAACGAAGTCTACCCCCGATGTACGAGGTAGGCGCAACGGTGGTGTGCGTGGAGCAGTTTACACCGAAACAGGCTAGTTGCATGCAGCTCACATCATTCTGTCTGCATTCACTGTGTTTGGAAAGCGCAGAAGAACAAGGCGGTCGGACTTAGGCCTGGAGACACTGGCTGACAGATCATTGCAACCTATCTGCGCGTATCATACGCGACGCAATCCACAACCCTCCACGTATGAGATTTTAGTGCGTGATAACCAGAGCTCACGGGGTTTAGGGGTACCGTTAAAGGCATGTTTGAATGGAGTCATTGTGGCCAGACCCTCGTTTCAGAGGAGGACCGAGTAATCTCATCAATTGCTAACCTTTCAAGTCACGATTGCTAGTGCGTCATGACAAGTAAAAAGTGCGCTGGGTTGTTTGTATTGAGGCAATGAAGCGCCTGAGCTGAGCTTGATTGGCTTCACTCTTTTCTTTCTTTCAAATGCCCGTGGCCGTTTTGAATCGAGCCGATTGGAGACGAGATTGGGCGCTATGGCTGACCTGACATGCTCTTACCATCTGCGTGCGAACACCGATCTCGACGGTGTGGGATATGCCACAGTCCGACTTTCGTTAGAGATAAGGATCGAGGTGTCTAGTTAATAGGCAACCTACTAAGCTTGGTGACGGTTTCAACCGCGTCTGATTAATGGTGGTGAGGAAGGATCTGAACAACCACGAGAAGTGCTTCAATATCAGTCTCCTCTCCTTCCAAGGCACCAGTGGCCCATCGAAGGTCCTCGGCACACGCGTGTTGAAGTTCATTATGGCCTTAATTTCTCTGTGCAAACGTGCCCCACAGGTACTGCTCCTCGGTCCACAGACTTGATCAAAACACAAACGAGACGTGCGCATTCTCACGTACCATGTTTGGTCTGTCAATACGACACTCAAAAAATGAACGACATGATCTTCGCTGATAGTTGACATTTACACGTATATAAGCAGATAATCTAATGAGGTGTATGAGAAAACTTACAGGGGTGTGGACGGTACTGTTTTAGTTATCACTGTCAAGTATGATCGGGTGGGTCAACGCGACGTCTCTCTGGAGACAGTTTGACCAGGCAGAAGAATGTATCTGGTATGCAATCACGGCATTAGCTTCGTGTTCTCCCTGCGGCGGGCTTGTGGGTGGTCGATCATGCCAAATGTTTGATTAGGACATTTAATTGCAATGGGGCTAGTTCGTTCTGAGACATGTGCGAGGATATCCGACCGGGAAGAATTTAGAGTTGTAGGCGGTACCACGGAAGCAGTGGCGATTTAATGTGCTGAACGCAAATTGGTCATGTTAGTGTTGTAATTAATCAGACGTTGTCAGGGGAAACCAGTTCACGCAGAAGAGGTTGGACGTGCACGGTGTTGCCTCGCGATAATGCCACATTGGGCGTTTAACGACTCTCCTTTTTCTGCTTATTTCTATGGTTTCAAAAGTGGAATTTGAGATTTACAGCAGCATTTCATGCCTGGCGATCCCGCGCAAGGGTTTATGATGTCGCTTGGCTGTTCTCCAGGTGTTTGAGAAAGGTCTTCATCGCTTTGGTTCAATTTACTTGCGAGCACTTGTAACGCCCGTTAGTTATCATCACGACGTGACCGACCCATCGCAGTTATACTCGCCTCAGGATCCTATAGACGTCGAGTACATCTGTTCTACCTAGAGCCAAATCGCATATGCTTGGGTGAATGGTTTAGGTTTTTTCTGACTTGCCTCTGCACCAAATATGACGACAGACTTGTGCATCCTCAGCTTCGTGCTATGACGATCCTACAGTAATATTTATAAGCTACCGGAAGCCAGGCTGCCTTTGGAGATCCAGGTTGCTGTTTCGTCCTCGACTGTTATGGTCTTTTTTGAGCCGGTACCCCCACAGATATGCAAATCTGTCCGAACTTCTGAATCAAGATCCACTAGAGCTTAGCATGGGCTCATTGTATTCACCAACTGGTGTAAGACCGTCTTCGTATTGCCAACGGTCAGTCTAAATTTTAGGCCAAAGGAAACACATTGTTTCCCGGTGCAGGGGATGCTGGCTTCAAATACTTTTGTTTGGAGTTTGAGCATTTTTACACTTTTTTCGGCAGATTTTGTTGTTCCAGAGTCGCTCATTGTGAAAGGCGGCTATAGAAACGGCGGAAAACATGCCGCTACCTCACATCATTTGTCATCGCGAAGATTTCCGAGACTAAATCGCAATCTGTGACTCGCGCTAGCTTGCCGTTGTGCAGTTTTATAGCCACCTGCGTAAGTCTGTTCTGCAATCCTTATTTCACGATGCATTTTACCAATCTATCACAGTTTATGGTGTGCAGTCTTTGATAAGTCAATAAGGGTGGTGTAAGCGGCTGGTTCCAGTTTTCTGACTTTATTGTTGCAACTTTTACGTCGCAAAAGTCAGGTTTGTTGTTCCGCAAACTCTTTTGAGTGTACATTGTGCTTCTAGAAGAAGGCCGATTCCCAAGTTTGTATTGTATTGCATTTGGGCCTATCTCCACAATCCGTGAACAAGTGATGCGGCCAAAAGACCCTATCTCTAAGCAGGAGAAGTCGGCCGTTGTCTACCAATTTTAAGTGTACCTGCGGGATGTGCAAGTATGTTGGGGAAACCGGCCGACAGCTGCAAACCCGAATTCAAGAGCATCAGTTGGCTGTTCAAAGGTTGGACCCAAAGTCAGAGGTGCCAACTCATGCCACACAGATGGGCCACGGCTTCAACTTTTACGCCATTCAAATCGTGGGCCGAGGTGAGGATCACACGTTAAGACAGATAAAAGAAAATTGGATGTCTACCGACCGTTCAGTCAACCGGCACATTAATATGCCTGCCCCTTATCTGGTTTTAAGAACCCTCTTGACAGGAGATCACCAGGGCGCAGAACAATCGGGGCGGCCAATCATCTCCGCAATCAACGAGGATGGGGATGGAACCAGCCGTGGTGAAAGGCCAGCCGACTCAAACAGCCAATCAGCGGGGGTAGCAATGGCGCCACAGGCCACGACGTGATGCGGATCCGACTCAGCCGGACAGACGGTCCAACAGACACAAGGCAAAAGAGTGGCATATAACGAGAGCAATGATCATGACTCTCCAGTCTCTGAAGATGGGTAGACGAAAAAACTACCCGAAATGTCAGACCCCTAATAAACCTCTTACGGTGAAGGCCGCTTTTTTCTTTGGCATTTGTTAATGCCTGAACATTTTGGAAACAGTGGAGTCAGTCAGGTCCGAAGATGAGGCTCTAGGTATTTTGGGACTGCTGTTGGAATTGAGCCGGTGCGCAAAGATTGTCAGTTTGAGCTCTGCTCCACTGCTCGGATCGCACAGGGTCAGTATTTTGTGCTACGACAAGCAGGCTTTTGATGAGTTTGGCCATTTTAGATGCCCCAAAATGATCGGTTCAGCGCCACAAGGACTTTAATTTCGATGACCGTATGGGTTGCATGGTTCACACGCATATACACGATAGTTCGAGTGTAGCAAGCAAAGAGGTACACTAGTGCCCGAAAAAGTGGGCGAGGTCCAGAAAGCAGTTGCGAAGGAGACACGATCACTGGAACAAGAACTTTATTAGCCTGACTTCATCTCTGATGATGGACCCGGGTTAGAATCGAAACACCGGGATAATAGGGCTCTGATTCAAGCAATTGTGCCTCCGTCTTCGTGAGTAGCCCGGTATTTTTGGCCAATAAAGTCTACGAGAAATTGCGCTGTTGGAGCCAACCGAGTCTTTTTACGCTAAAATTCCCTCTCAAGCCTCGAGTATGGTAAAAAAGTTAACCTCATCAGTAACTAGTATGTCTTCGACAAATAAACATGGTTCACTATACCCAAAAGGCATAAGTTGGTTCGGTTCATTCGACGAAAAAAATGCAGTCTCAATCTGTAAGCCTGAAGCCCTTTCGACTGGATGCTGCTTCCAGGCTTTGAAGAGGAACCCTTTTTAAAAGGCCCTTTTTTGCACTACTGTTTCCTTTCGGCAAATACAAAAAAGCGGAAAAATTACCCATGCACACAAAATACATCCCAACGATACCAACCTGAAGGTATTCCACATCACGATAACGAGTAGATTTGATAGAATTTGCCTCAGTCGAGGGCCGATACGAGGAAATGTAAAGCTCCGAGTCGAACATGTCTTGAATCATACCACGAACACAGACCAGATGACCATCGGGAATGTAGGGCAGGGTGTCATCTGTAACAAGTGGGATCTAAGCAGGTAATGGTTATAAAACCAGCTAAATGAGAGAACACTTACGATTGAGCCGGATGATTCAGTTATCTTCGCTCTGATGAAATTCTCATAAGCATCAAGGGGAGGTGTGGGGGTGATGGAGGGATCTAGACATCGAGTATGAAAAGATAGCAGCTTACGAAACTGCCTGTCGTATGTGTCTCGGGGTGCTGTAAGCCAAGAAAGGTCATCCATGGCAGAGACACAATAAAGTCCTACAAAGGTGAAATAATTCTTGAAAACTAGATATTCTAAAGTAATTGCAATATCGGAGGTGGAAAATTCGACTTCCTGCCCTTTGAGATGAATACGGGAAGGCGCGAAAAACTATAAAAGTCCACAAAATTTGCGGCTAGCGTGTCAAAAATAATCAAAAAGACTAAACAACTTTTTTAAAGTTTTTGTCAGCCAATAATAACTGAAAACGTAAAAAAACAGATGTACTTGGGTTTACTTTATATAATAAGGACAGAGAACGCCGTTACTGAGTGCAACTGGATGCTGCAACCTACAGGTTCAATTTAAAGAATTTCAATGAGCCAGCTATAGACAAGACTTAGTACAAATCTGTCCTTACCTAAATAACGTTACCTTTAATCGGGTAAAATGAGAGTTGGATTCTGGTTCACGACCCTTTCGTATATTCAGAGGGAGGTCATGAAGGCTAGTCAGTTGGATATTCGACTGTTCATGAAGTTTTTCGGGGAACATGCAGTAGCGAAATGAGAACCCTACCTTACTCAGGCTGTGATAAGATGATTTCCAGATACTGTCAATGGTTCCCACAAATCAAATACTAGCAATTTTCGGGCAAGCACGCAGCAGATAAGCAGAATTATCTGTAAGACTAGTACGAGGAACACTAAAAAGTGTGCCAAAACCTACCTTAGTGAACCAAAAAAACTACAAACAAATTCGATTAGAGGGAATAATGGGGTAAAGCACTCATTTTATCAAACAACGCTTTCTGAGCTGAAAATCACGCTAAACAACTGCAGAATAGGAACAAGATTAAATTAGAACTGTCTGAAGACACGTAAGTAGGGATGTTTAGAATATTTATAACACTGGTTGGCAACACCAGAGCGTAAGCTCTACAAGAGTTCCTAAGGTGGGTATAAAAGAATCATTTTAGAAAGATGTTTGTACTGAAATGGTAGTACATATAAGCATAGACAATTTTCTCCAAATGTAAGAGCTACATTGAGTAGGCCATTTATCAGAAGACGACCGGACATAAAATGAAGTGAAAATGACTCCGAATATCGTAATCACACGAGAGAAAAAGGTCATTTATGGAACAAAGTTAATAACCAAAGATTTTTAATTAGTCTTGAACAAGGGGTGGGCTCTGATTGAACTAAAATGTGTCCATATGCAGCGCGCAAGTTTCAATTAGTCCAGAACTTGTTGCAGATGAAGTCAGGAGTGATCAAAAACAATTTCTTTGTCAATTTAAAGCCGATGGCATTTCGAGCCTCATAAAGTAGACATCGGAAAATTTCGATATTTATGTACTAATAGTGAGCAAAATGAGACAATGAGGACTGACGGTTAAAATGAAGATTCAGGGTGACCATTTAGAAAGAAAAATAAACAATTAAACTGTTTTAATACTGTTTATGGTACCAAAAAGCGCCTGTTTAGCATCTAACTTTAACAAGTTAGTTAGTATACCAAGTCGTGACGATGGTGAAGGACGTCTTAATGAGTACAGGTTAGTTACGATTCACTGTAAAGGTACCACTCTAAAAAGAAACAAACGCAACAGAGAAGAAGATTCCGAATACCGAGCGCTCCTCAGAGATCAGTCAATAAAATTTACTGAATCACTCCAAAAGAATATGCACGGGTGAAATAGATCGAGTAAAGAACATAAAATGTGCACCTAAAATTAGAAGTACCACAACTTGCAAAATCATGTTCAGCTAAACGCAAAGATCGAATGATTATGCCCAGAGGCACTTGCAAATAATAGTTGAAAGCCAGGATGTTCGGGCAGAGTCGGTGAGAAAAGGACGACTTCAAGAGGGTTTAAATAAGATCGTTCATGCTGAGGTAAACAGTCAACTAAAGGCGCATTTATTTACACGCATAGACTTGGCAATTCGTGGGTATGTATTGCATTGCACAAAGGGGTGAGGGACGGTCTAGGTTGAATGCTAGACTGAATTTGAAACTGCCATACCAAAAGACGTTAAACATAGTTTACAGATTGCGTGGCTGGTTTTGATAACGTGAGCTACAACTGGTCTACTCGGTATAAATCGCGCTATTCGATGTTTCCAACTATTCTTCTCCAGAATTGCAGTCAGTGCAGACGTTCTCAGTCTTACCATCGGGCTGCTAGTCCTAGCGCGGATCCTGTACTTTATTCTTGTGGTCACTCATCTTGCCTTTAGCAGCTCAAGCACACGATAAAGTGGAAGTTTTTAATAAACAGACTGGCTATTAGGGTTCCAAAAACCGTATCTTCCAAGACGTTAGTGGAATTAGATAGTCAACAAAACATTAATCCTGGTGTTGCTCCTTCACTTTCCTGCCGACGTTCCCGCTCTCATCAGTCACAGCCGCAGCACATAAAGTCCGGATATTGTTAAGTTGAGGTCGAACCGACCAGCCATCTTTATACGCACTAAGGAACTCTTCGAATTTGGGACCATGCCTTCCGGCCTGGGCAACGCCGCCACTAAAGTTTAGAGGCTGATGCAAGACGTATTGTTCCATGTATGTCGAGGATGTGATTGTTTTCGGGAAAACGGTTAAACAACACAATGATAAGCTCTTTGCGGTATCAACGGGTTGCAGGACTTCGACGGAACTTCACAGAGTACCAGGGTCTTAGCGACTAAATTGATTATTTAGGGCGCGAAATCTGTGCGATGGCTATACGAGCAACCTCCGAAAACATAAACACCATCCGATATTGGTCCACACCTCTTTGCTGATATAGCTGGATTGTTGCATTACCTGACAAAAAAGGTCAAACATTTGCCTGAGCAGGGAACTTTCAAGCAGCTTTCGATTAATCGAAGGTCCGACTGACGTCGACTCCGGACCTTATGCCCCATAATACAGACGCTGAAGCCCCACCTTTCATCTTGGAGACGAACGCCAACGGATTAGAAGTCGGTGGAGTACTTTCACAGACGGATTAATCAGGTTGCGGAAGGCCAGCGTGCTTTGGCAGTAAAACCCTGACCAAAGCACAACGAAACTACTGTGCGTACCGTTGAAAACTGTGAGCTGTCATTTCCCTCATCAAACCGTCCTGCCTATTCTTATTGTATAAGCCCTCTAAAGTCCTCTCCAATTATACTTCTCGTCAGTGGTCCCAGAACACAAAATACGCTGAAGGGCAACTAGCTCGATAGCATGAACTGTTACATGTAGCAAGTATACTGTTGCACAACAGTAGGTGTTGACACGCCAGTAACCTTACGTGCAAACGCTGATACGCTGTCACGCCGCCTCCCACAGTCAAGGGTGAGAGCGCACGCGTAGCGATACATGCGAGTGAACCTGGCCGTCATCAGTGAGCCATTGCTCAATATACCGACCTGGACACCGCGATTATACAGGACCACGCTCACAGCGGACAATGATCGTGCACGACCAACGGATATAAATTTAGATGGAGCCTCGAAGACCTATACTCTATGCATTCAAAGTCTGCATCTATTTACATGCAACGACATAATGTTTAAGGGCGAAAAGTAAAACGGAAAAACGGCAATATGTCGCATTAAAACAATCAGGGTCCAGTTGGTATTCTGTTTGATCCTGAAATTGCCGGGGACAAATTAGCGTATTACAACAGAGCCATGAGGATAAATGAAAAACGTTTCCTTTTAGGCTATTATTTTATCTTATTGTCTCTTTAAATAAAAAAACGTTATTTACTTTCAAAGAATGCACTGAAGTACGTTAAAACTGGACTTGTAGAAAGGACATTGGGATAGTGTTGGCAGAATGTAACACCAGATGTAAGAAATTATTGATAAGATCCGGTAATAAACCTGGACCGATGGGAAAAAATGAAATCAGAGAAAGGAATAAAACATTAAACAGCGTGAAACGTTGGATAATAACCGTGCGAATTAATACACTGTTAAACATACGAGTAGATCCGAATAAAATAATTTTAAAAAATTATGTTCAAAAATACACAAGAAAAAGTTCTCGGATGCATTACCCAAGCGATAGGATTCAGTCAGAAAAGAGCTGATGTGCACATAAGATGGATGACAAGATGAGCAAAAGATCCGCTGGAAGATAAACACAAGTGAAGCAGATGGGTACGCACACTGATGACCTGATAATTTAAGTACACAACCGAGCAACTTAACGTCCTCTCAAAGCGTCAGATCCAAGCCTATCTCTTGAATCTCAACAAAGGCAGAATGTCGGGAATCGATCTCTATATCCAGTTTATGCTCCATAAGCAGTAGTTGATCCCAAGTTTAATATACTTCCATAGTCCGCTTCACCGTTGCTTTTCCTTCTGCATTCCACAGTCTAATTATGTCCCTTATTGCCTACGTTAGTAGTCTGTTCTTGCTATGATTTCTGACTTCCTTTATCTTCTCCACTTTCTAGATTTCTGTCAAGCTCTGCAATGCTCTCCATTTATTTTATACATTTGAAAGTCTATATAGAAATCCAACCTAAAATTCAAGAGGGAGCGGACCAAAATTCTGGTTACTGTAAACTAAATTTGATCTATTTGAGTACGTCAACCTATGGCCTGACTGAACTTATGGTTTTTCTGGAAAAACGTTCCATTAATAAGACATTAGCTGAGTGCAATATCGGTGGTTAGGCTTGTGTGACCATCGGAGAGATGCGTATATTTTGGTACATGCGGGGCTTCATTTGGTTCATCAGAGACGATGTTATGAAGATTATCTGTCTTTCGTGGGTTAAATAACCAAAGCTCTACCAGTGCATGTAGGGATGGGAAGCTCGTAGGCGGGAAGGCATTGTACTACCTATGAGACCAACGAAATTTATAAGCCCTCGTGGCAGACCTATTAGACTGGTTTTGACTAGCAATTCAATGCATTCGCTTATGGCCTAGCCCACGGTGTTGTGTAGCATGATTGGTAAAGTAGTGCAGTCTGCCTCAATTAAAATTAAACCGTTCAGGTAATTAGCAGTGGCTGCTCACTTCATCAGGAAGCAGTGCGGTGTCGGTCTGATAAAGCAAACGATACCGTCAACAAGTCATTGTTGCTATTGACCGAATTATCCGCATTATATGATAATGACTTCGTTCGTATAATGAGAAGAATTTTGTCCTGGAGAGAGAGAGGTCTGAATATATGCAATTTATCTATGGTATAAACAAACTTCCTGGACGTGCGACAGTGTATCTCGCAGAACAATCATTGTTGCGTTTTACTAACCATTTATGTCTTATCAAAAGTGCTTATTTCTTAAGCTTCTCAGAGTGAAGAGGGTGTTGTCATATGGTAAGAAAAGACCCCAGTGATATAAATAGGTATATTGTATATTTTGAAGGGTTACAGGCATTGCCCTTGATGACCCTATAAATGTAAATTTATAATTGCATATGTATAGTCAATATGAAATGGTGTACCAAAAACAATTTTTGAGTCAAAGCATAACATAACTTCAAATGCGTTTTCACAGTTATAGGCTAAACATTGTGGAAGAAAAGTAGAGCCCGAAAGATTTTAAAAGGCTGGTTTTAAGTAATCATGTTGTGTGAGTTGTCTTTTGTCAAATATTATTCCATTAAGCCTTCGTTTAAAATCAGAAATGCAGTCAGCGGTAGCCCTCTCGCTTGGTAACGATTTCCAAGGTCGTACCACTCGTTGGCTGAAGAAAAAACTTTCTGAGGTTCAATCGCATGCGTTTGCTATTGACCTCCGATATCAGGGAGGAATCTAGGCCCCGGATCATCTGGAAATTCCAGAGCAGGTTACACTGTAAGTGCCTGTAGGAAAGAGGAAATAAGTCCAGATTTTTCAATCCGTCATGGTACGTTAACGCCATTTTCGTTGCTCTCCATTGCACCTGTTCTAGGGGGTAAACATATTTCTTCATCCATGGTATCCAGGCTGGTATTCAGTAATCTAAATTTGGTCTCACAAAGACGCCAAAGACTTTTCCAATGAGATCGGGTGGGAAATATTTTCAACGCACGTCTGATCCAATGCAATGTACATGTCGATTTCTGGACTGCTTCTTATAGTGATTGAAGGGCATCGATTTCGCAGTTGTCAACATGCCCAGATCTTTGTGTGCTTCCAACTCTTTTAATGCAGTTCCATTAATAAAGTCCTGGCGTTTCCGAGATACTTTTCGACCGGTGCTTATGTGAAGGATCACACACTTGGATACATTCAACTTAAGAAGCCACCTGGCCAACCAGGCACTTAGTTTGTCGATATTTGATTGTAACCATTTTGCGTCATCAGTGCACGTGAATTCAATCCATATTTTTATGTCATCTGCAAACATGAGAGCTTCACAATCTGGTCATTCAGAGTCTTTCACGTACAGAAGGATACTTAGGGGGCCCGAAACAGAACCCTGTGGAAAACCCCTTTCTACTTTTGCCCATTCCAATCTAGAGTTTCCAACAACAACGCTCGATACTCTAAAAGACAAAAACTCTTCATCCAATCAAAAGTTTTCCTTGAATTCCTTCGTTCCAAATCTTCTGTAAAAGAAGCCCGTGTGGTAAGCTATGAAAGGATTTATTGAAATCAAAAAATACAACATCCACTGGACAACCCTTTTGTGTGGCCTTTGTCCATTTCTCGTGCGACTGAAGGGCACTCGTGAGACGGTAACGTCCTGGACGGAAGCGGTATGGAACATCGCATAAGATTTGGTAGTTTTCCAGATAGCGCATCGAATGCCTCTTGATCATACTCTGCAATATTTTACACGCAACGCTAGGTAAACTGAGAGGGTGCTAATTTTCACAGTCCAGTCGTGAACCTCCTTTATAGATCGGCGCGATAATGCACATTTCCGTTCTTCCGCGAGTGTGCTTTCTTCAAATGACTTTTGGAATATGGTGGACAGTGGTACACACAGTTCATCAGCATGTTTTCTTAGTGCTAATGCAAGAATTCTATCCGGCCCAGGTTACTTGGCAGGCTATATATGGAGTAATTCGGTTCTAACTATCGGCGGTGAAAAGTCTAGGTCTAGGTCCTCTGTTGTGGATGAGGAGGAAGTGGAGGAGGAAGGGAAAGGAGGGGTTAACATTGGTTGACAAGTTGGTGGAATAGCATCAAAAGTATTAAGCTCTCGGTTGAAGACGGTCTGATAGAATTTGAAAAGAAGGGATGCTTTAACCTGCTCATCCGTCTCCAGTTTTCCGTCTGCAGACCTAAGGACAGGAATCATTTTCTGAGTTCTCTTTGTACTCCGTATGCAGTCATATAGCATTTTGCTGTGTTCCAACGATTTTTTTAGTATGTTTAGTTCGAACTTCTTTCGCAGCTTAGTAGCCTCGCTTTTACAAACGTTACATTGCTCTTTATATTCCCGTAAGTGAGCATCTGAGACGGTTTGTCTGTAACGCCTCCAGAAGAGACTTCTTTTTTGAAAGAGGCCTGCAAGTTTGAGTTTATCCACTTTGGGCGGTTTGCGGTTGTCTTTCTCCTGAGATGACAGTTGCGGTGAACAATCATTTTTAATAATGAGCTCAAAGTCGTCCAATCTTTATTGGTTCCACCACGATGTTCTGTTTCCAAGTATATCTCGACATTTTGTCTTCTCCATATGCGAGAGTCCCCTTCCAAATGTTTCTTTCCCAAGTATCGGGTAAATTTGGTTTGGAAAACAGTGAGTTCTCGAATCAAAGCGGACTGTGATCACTTGACCCAAATGGCGGTCGATCCGGCAGGTCTAGAACATTCTCCTCATCTCGGTTAAAAAATCAGGTCAAGAGCAGTTTGACTGTTGGCCTTCTCTCTTCCGTGTTCCAAAGGTGACTTTCTGTCAGATAAGTTTGTCTTTTTGCCTACCGTAGTAGTTTGTGGTGGAAGTTATCTGGCATTCACTGCACAGTCCATGTTTTTCCAGTGAATACCAGGAGCGTCGAAATCCCCAACAACGAGGACACTTTTTCTTCTCGCTGGCTTTGTAGAGTTCCATTATGAGAATGAGTTCCTGATCGGAAGCCTGATAAGGCGAACGGTACCCACAAACGATATCGTCAGTGGTCCCAAATACTTAGTAGATATAGTAATGTTTAAGAGTTCCACATCGCGTAATGGAATTTGTATATCAGCTATAGCGGTCAGCTAGCTACTGACATAAACTAGGAATCCTGCTTCTACTCGACTTGGCCTATCTCTCCTGAAGTTTTGATGTATCCTCTAAGTCATATTTCGGAATCAATTATGTCTCAGTAAGCCACGTTTCAGTGAAAGCCATAATGTCTGGTTTAACTGGCCCAATTTCATCCTCTACGTTTCTAAGTTCGTCTTATTTGTTGAACAAGATTTGTACATTTGCGAAGGCGGGACTTCTCGTAATGATCGTCGATCGGGGAAACCCACCCCTTCATTGTGTCAGGTTATGGCCAAAGGAAAGACACATTGATCTGG